>RPOG01001447.1:57742-150382 GCA_008086565.1 Thalassoma bifasciatum | reverse complement strand
CACGGAGAGGGTTTTTGGCCGCGTCCTCCCCCCATCGGGTGGATTTGAGAGAAATGAGTGAGAGGAGGCGATCTGCCGCAGCTCTGAGCTCGAGAGCCCACGCTTTTTCCGTGGAAGCCCTGATCGGCTCCAACAAGAAGAGGAAGCTGCGGGGCTGGGAGGAGAAGGAGCTGGAGTTGTCCATGGAGAGTCTCGCCGCTGACGGAGAGGACCCGGCGCACTGTCTGGATATGGACCCGGGTCAGTGCGCAGACACGCATCACTATGTTTAAATGTCGGAGCGAGCAGCCCCGAGTCAGATCACGACTTCAGGTTCAATGAGGCAGCCCACGGCTCAGCGTGGAGCTGCGAGACCCACGGTGTCAGCGTGGAGTGTGTTTCTCTTTAAGCCCAGAGTGAGACAGAGGTTCAGCTCTGCTGCAGCCTCTGACACAATGGAGAAAATGTTTATTGTTTCAGATGCAGCCTGTAGTTTTTACGCGTGCAGGCCTAAAGTCAGTGAGAGTTTAATCACCATGAATAATGTGCGCGCAGGAAAGTCTTCACCTGCTCCTCCTTACCTTGACTATTTCAGACATTAACATTCAAAGCAATTATAAAAAGAGATTACTTTAAGAAAACAAGAGCTGAAGAAATCCTCCACAGTTTGTCACAAAATTACCAAAAGGAAACAGTTTGATTCAGAGCGTAAAGTTTCTCTGTTTGCACGCAAAATGTTTCTAATCTGTCTGCAGGCCTGCAGGGAGGCCTCTGCTTGTTTCAAAACAAAACGGCTCAACATAAGGCTTTGCATCTTTATTCCACTCACTGTAAAACAGATTTGACACAGCTGAGAAAATGCGCTCACCCCTGCGTGAAATTTGGTAAAGTTTGCACAAAGACTCCGTGATTTCGCTTTACGCAAAAACAAGTTCAAGAAGGCGCAGAGACGAGTTTAAAGAATTACGTTTAAAATACGCACAGGAACAAAATCAACAACCTTCACCAAAATATGATTATATTAAGCACAGGCTTTTTTGTGACACAGAGAAAAATTTAAAAATGCTGAAAAGATTAATTTAATAAAACATGAAAATAAACGCTGAATTTAAAAATAAGGGTGTTTTTTAGAACTTTAATTCTTTATTTTATTTTCTGGAACCAACGTTTACCAAGGTTTGAAGCAACTTTCCTACCATAATCCATATTCTAGATATTGTTTTAAATTCATGTTGATTTCTACAAACCTGACATTACTGGCAAACAAAAGTTTTGTATATTCCTCACTCTGGTTTTTGAGATTTAAAATATAATCTAATCGTTCAGGGAGAACTTAAATCCTGAAAACCTGCAGTGACTTCCTGCTTCACTCAGAGCTGAGACAAACACAGAGCTGCGGGTTTGATTGAGCCATGAAGCTGAACATGACTGGTCTTTCAGTTTAAACTCAAAACAACGTATGGGTTTGACTTTCATGCAAAGTTACAAACGAGGCCTCTTCCATTTATTTTACGTTTAATTCGACTTGTAAACACATGTATTTGTTTTTAATGTGGTATAGTTTTTAAATCAAAGCTTATTGTGATGTTCAAAAGTGGAAATGTTGCCCTTCTCTCGTTGCTCAGACAGTTTCATGCACGCTGACCTCTGGGGCGCTGCGCTTTTACGCACGGTTCTTCTCTGCACAGGGAGATCAGTGATTGGGAAAATTAGAATTCAGTTAAAGGAAGATTTGAAAATGCATATTTTGCCTTATGGAGGGAAATTGGGAAAATGTTATTTTTGTAAATAAAAGCAGGTCTGTGGGTCTGTGTCTGCATCTGCAGATTGATTAGAGCGCTACTGAAGGCGAACAGCTCGTTATTATTCTGCCTTTAACGGGCAGAGTTCGCTCCAGACATCATTAAAACAGCCTGCACTGCTTTTCCACTCACCTCTGGTTCCGTGGGGCAGAAAAGTCTTTCTGTTCATCTCCCCTTGAGGTTTTGTCCTGGGGAGTTTTAGGATTTGTGGCAGAATGAATTACCCAGTTCCCGGTCCCTCGCCCCCCCCCCTGGTGCCGCTCATTAGCAGGCGGGTTCCTGGCAGGTTCAGTGGGTCCTGCTCGGGTCCCAGAGCCTCCGCTTTGACGCGTCGGGTGGCAGTGACCGAGAACAGCGAGTCTCTGTGGTCAGATTATGTGGTCTGAAGGAATCCTTAACGGAGTGATTTTATTTTTTCTCAGCTGCAGGCCAGGCTGGGAGCCGCGTGGTCGTATAACACGTTTATTAGCCTGAGAGAACAGGGCAGGACTGAGGGAGGCAGGATTTGAACCAGGCTCACATTTAACGGTCTGCCTGTGAGAGCGGAACGGTTCAGCAAGTTAGACCTCACAAAAGAGCTGCAACCACATCCATGGTATTTAGCCCTCTAATACAATAATTAACAAGATGAACTACACCTAGTATAACTTCATATTTAATGCCACTGAGACGAAAATAAGTGATTTACGAGCTGACGCTTTTACGCACAGATATTACGCACAGAACCCATTTACAAGTACAAACTCCTGAAATGTCCAAAGGTGTTTGTGACTGTTTCTACGTCAGGTGAATGCAAAATGTTCAGTGCTGCTCATATTAACACGTTAGAAACACTCTTACTCTGCTCTCTTGTGTGTGTTTGGTACTGAAATTTTCACTAATGCTCCATCAGAGGAAGAGAGATCAGATATTCTGACAGTAGATTTGGTAACTTGGTGACGTGATGAGTGACAGGATACTTCTTTCTGCTGCAGGTTCATTAAATGTTTCACCCTCACATGAAGAAAACTCCTCTCTGTGTTTAATGAGCCTTATCAGACTCATATGTGAATGAGGCCACTTTAAATCTTATGAGGGTGTTACATTTGACATTAATGAAGTACCAGACATTTATTGTTTGAATTAAAACCATATTTGAAAATTAAAGACAGTTTTATGACGGACTGATACATTAAAAACAGAAGACTGCAAAAATAAGTGTTTGTTAAGGCTCCAAACATTGACAAAAGGGAATAATACTTAAAATAAATTTTAAAAATTCTGCTTTTGATTGTCTGAAATAACGCATTAAGTGATCTTTCTTTAAATAAAGAGAATTCAGAAATTGTGAAACTCTCTACGGTTAAATGACGGAGGCAGTTTAATCTCAATTCTCAGAGTTCCTCGTGCAGAATATTTCTTGTTTTTCAACTTTAAAAATGCTAAAATATCCAGTTAAATCTCCCCATGAAGAAGCTCTTATATTGATCTGAACTCTCTGATTAAATGCAATTAATATAAAGCAATAAATATTGAGACATAACGTTTAAAATGTTTGTTAAATGTCAAATAAAACTGTAGTTTTTAAAGATTGCAGATCTCATGTGCTTGGAAAGATGGAAAACATTATTTGAGATGTTGATCTGTTTCTTTCAAGGTGTCTGAAAATAGAAAATTAATAAAAATCAGGTCTAAGATTTCTACCTGCTGCTCAAAAACATTCCCACCTTCACAGACCTCTCTTAAGTAAATTATAGTGTTGACGAGCTGATGCTCCTGTTTGAGAAATCTTTGCTCGAACATTGTTGAGTGTTGAATTTCTTGACGTGTTCCTCAGTTAAAACTGTGATTAGATCAGAGATTAATTATTTTAACACCTTTACAGGTGGATTTTTAATTGCACTATTCTTATAAGGAAACGTCAGCCCTGCCCAAGCTGACTTTACTGATGTGTGTGTGTGTATGGAGAGAGACAGAGAGTGTGTGTGTGTGTGTGTGTGGCTCAGAGGGTAATGTGATGTAAAAAGCTGCTTTGATTGAATTCAGATCAATTAGTGGCCTGTTTAGATGTTAGCTTCACTTTAATGAGGCTGGCATGAGCGGACTGGAGGCTTTCAACCACAAGATACAGGCAGGCCCTGTGTGTGTGTGAGTGTGTGTGTGTGTGTGTGTGTGTGTGTGTGTGTGTGTGACAGAGAGATAAAGAGGGATAGAGAGAGAGAAGGAGAGGGTCTAACCACAGCAGATGTCAGAGCAGCGTTGTGCTGAGTGGACGACTTTTTCTTCATCACTAAACGTCACTTTTTATTAAATCAGCGTCAAAATAAAACTAAACTGAAGCTTTGACCCAGAAACTGAAAGAGAAAACTGTTACATAAACTTGATGCTGTGTGATAATCAACTCTTTAAGGTCCTGATTTCCTTTTTTTGAAATATTTTTTAATTTATCAATTGAATTTAATTTGTTTTGAGAGTCTAAAGGGATGAAACATTTGTCTCCGGGCCTGAAGTGTGACTCTTCATATGAACGCTTTTAAGTGTGTGTGTGTGTTTAAGTGTGTGTGTGGCAGTTCAGTGACACAGACAGCTCCTTCAGCCTGAGTTCTCCTCCTCTTCATCTCAGCGTCTCTGCATCAGTTTCTGCAGAATTCATGGTGTTTATTTGAGCTGTTTGCATTCAGGAATGTGTGTGTGTGTTTCTACTGAACGCTGCGGTTCACACACTGAACACACTGCGCTCCAGGATTAGATTTCTGTTGTAGATATTTGGTGACTCAGAGAGGCTCTTTAGACTATTAAACATCTTCACACAGATTCACTTTGGATGAGATCAGTTTCTGAAACTGTGGAGAAAAAAAAAAACAAGATTTACTTCAGACTGAGACAGATAAATTCAGATTTGTCTCCTTGTGCTGGTGCTGAATGAAATAGAGCTTCAGTAGGAAAAATAAAGTAATAGCTGCTATTCAACAAATAAAACACACCTGACTGGCAGCAAGTGGGAACTAAAAAACACTCTACAAAGATGAATGTTTCTCCAATAAGAACAAAAGACTAAAATTAAGTATTTATGGTTTGAAATACTTGAGACTAAGCTTAAATCAATGAATGATGCAGAATTTATTTTCACTGGGACATATTGGAAATATTCTGAGTTGTTAATCTGTCAGTGCAGGGTTGAGATCAACAACAAAGCCAAGAAAAATGTCTAAAAACATCAAAATAAGCTTTGAGCTGTTATCAGGCCGTTAACACCTGTGAAGAGTTTGTTGAAGTGTTTTTTTGGTGGAGTGGAATAAACAGGAACAGAATGGAAACTTTAAAGCAGCGAGAGTCAAATTCAAAGTATCTAAAATAAATCAGACAATCAAAAGTCAGAAAAAATGATTAGTTTCTATTAAACTTTTATTGTTGGAAAGGAAGTGTGTTTAGTTTTTGCAGGAATGAGTCACATGTTCGACTAAACGCTGCAACAGTGGTGTGCAAAAGTTTACAGCATGGGCTACACATACAATAGATTCAAAATACGTTAAATAATTACATGACTTTTTTATGTCTTCAAATTAAACATGTCCCTGCAAAAGATCCTCGGATTTAAACGTTTAATATGAAGATGAAATCACAACAGATGAGGCCTGATCTTGACGTCTGCCTGCCTCCTTCTTTTAACACCAGCAGAGTTACACTTACTGTTTTTATGCAGAGCAAGAAGAAGGTTTTGTGTGAGTTTGTGTGTGAGTATGTGAGGCTGAAGAGCAGGAGATAATGGTGTGTGACAGTCCCATTGGCTGCAGTGACACTGAGAGGATCTCCCACAAAGATGATGGAAACTCTTCCTGTGTCATTAAAACCCCTCTACCCCTCCACTCTTCCTCCCCCTCTCCTCCTTCTCCTCCTCTCTTCCTATCTCTATCCCCCTCTCCTCTCCTCTCCTCTCCTCTCCTCTCCCCTCTCGCACTCATGTTTCCAGCAGGCTTGGCTCAGCCCGGCTCGGTGGTTTGGCCGGGGGCTCAGTCCAGTCTCACAGCAGCTCTGCATTTGCATAACCATATTTGTGCCCGTCAGTCTGCCAAGTCCAGCTCCTCGTGTCAGGGCGCTCGATAAATAATACATTATTAGATTCTTCTCTGGGCGGAGGTGGTGTTGGAGGGGATGAAAGATATTTGGGGATGAACTATTTCTGAGAGAAGTGAAAGAAAAGATAATGTGAGGCTTTCATCAGGTTAGAGACTGGACGTTAAAGACATTTACAACTGAAAAGAAACATAAAAGTTAGGTTAAGTAAAAAGACGAAGGAGGATTTGCTGCTTCTGTTTTTTGCTGGATGGCAGAAAAACTGAACTCTTACCAAAGGTTACTCATTATTTTTGTCCACCTCCTCCTGAAGTTTGGATTTTGTGGAAAACAGTTTTCATGCAGCAAACAGAAAGGACTCAGAGGTCACCCTGGTTCCTATCTGAGAGTTTGAGTTCCAGACGAGTGGAAATCTTCCCTGTAGGTCTGGATTAGATTCAGATTCACATCCAGGATGGAGGAAACTGTTTTATCTGCTCTGACACTGTGACTGTGTTGATGGTCAGTCTGTTAAACTCGCTCCAGAGGGAGAGCTCGAAGGAAAAACTTCATTTTCTCAACGTTTCCCTGCAGAATTCTTCTTTTGTGTGGTCCAATTCAGTTTTTAATATTTTCTACATCTCAGTTCAAAGGCGTTACGCAGCGTTTATTCTGCTTTTGACATCAACCCAGGACTTTATGACCGCCTGAGCCAGCGAGACAAACTCGGCTGCGTCGCCTCAGGCAGCAGACGGCAGGTGATTTGGCGTCAGTGAAGAGAACCGCTGCTCCTCCTCGCTGCGCCAAGTTTCCTGCGTAAAAAGCCAAAAGCGCATTAGTTCCACTGTTTCAGAGCTGCCCTCTCATCAAAACCCTCATTTCCCCCTCAGACTCGGAGGCGAGCCCCGGCTCGGACGGAGAGGGTCTGGCCGAGAGGACGTCGTGCTCCTTCGGCTCACCTGACGAACTGGCCCCGGGTCCCTGCGAGCCGTCGCCCCCGGCCTCCATGGAGGAGATCCAGGTGGAGCTGCAGTGCGCGGACCTGTGGAAGCGTTTCCATGACATCGGTACCGAGATGATCATCACCAAGGCGGGCAGGTAGGCCCAAACACGCACACACACATTGTACAAGTAAACCCGAAAGGCCTCAATGTGGCGCAAACAGACTTTTGAGAACTTTTACGCACGGGGATAAAAAGCTCCAAACTCACCACGCGAGCGACTCAACGTTTTCACCATGCCAGTATCAAAAAGAATAAGTCATATGTTCACACTTTGACCATTCAGAGCCAAAATATGGGATAATAATGACAAAAAAATATCGTACGCGCAGGCGCAAAGACATACGCGTTGACCCACAAACGTGATATTTCAAAAGGAGTTCAGTGAGAGCTACGCGCACACGCACACCCACGCACACACACCCACACACACACCTCAGAGCTGTGTTTGCAGGGTGTTAATGTGTTGCACATGCAGGCCGCTGTGTCGTGTTCAGGCCTTCATGACGCGGCAGGTTCTTCCTGGTGTCTGAGAATAAGGAGAGCTGGATTTAATTAATCTCCCTCTGACGTGTTCCGGGTTTTTCTCTGGAGTCCAAACTCAGAGTGAGAGCAGGAGTTGACCTGCGGATCCTGCAGGAAAGACCTTTCCCCGCGCTCTGCTGCGCCCCCCCCGCCACTAACATTTCCCTCCTCTGCTCACATCAATCGGCCTGAGAGATTTTCAGCTTCAGCTTCAGAAATCCTTTATAGTGAGGGCTTTGGTGTTTGGCGAGACTTTTGAGCCACTTATCTTATTCTTTTTTTTTTTTTTTTTAAATAATTCACAGCCAGTGATGGGAGGACATCCCTTTTCTTAATCACAGAATCACATGGGAACAAAAGTTTAGTGGAGGTTTGCAAGTTTTTAAAAATGTCTCGGTCTGATTGTGCAAAAACTTAAGCTGTTGTATCTTCATGGTGCACAATTGTTAAAAACAAACAAAACACAAAAAAGAGAAAAGGGAAAAACACATTATAAGTAAAACGCATGCTTCTTAAAACTTAAATAAGTTTTTTGTTTCCAATTGTATGAAAAAAATAATAAAGTTAATAATTTTCCTGAAAGTTTTATAACTTTTAAAGTTGCTTTTGTGGACATATTTTTGGGAAATTTTTGCCAAAATAATAACAATGGCGCATCAGAAAAAAAATCGGGTGCAGGTTTTTCTCATGATCAAAGCAGCTGGATTTATTTATAAAGGGATAATTAAGAGGTTTGTTCAAAAAATAAATACGGTCTATTCTTAACGTTTTGATCCCTATTATTATTATTATTATTATTATTATTATTATTATTATTATTATTATTATTATTATTATTATTATTATCCCCTGTCTCCCCTCAGCTCTTTCTCATCTCTGCTCTTTTTTTATGAATTGGCTCTAAATTGGTGATCAGCTCATAAAGGGCGCAGAATGAAGGTGAACGCGGCGGTGACCGTTTGTGTGTATGTGTGTGTGTGTGTGTGTGTGTGTACTTCACGGCCTGCTCATAATAAAACCATAAATCGCGATGAGGCGGAGGAGGAGGAGGAGGAGGAGGAGGAGGAGAAGGGCGCAGGAGAACAGTCACTTGCTCTCATTAGAGAACTTAAGATTTACGACTTTTAAATGAAATACAAAAAAGAAAATGCTGCTTTTGAAGTGCAAAAGGAGGAATTAAGTCAAAAAGTCTCATTTTTTAAACCTAATATAAGGTTTCTAATATAAGACCCTTCCCTGTTTTCTTTTTTTATACTTTATTGTCATGGTCAAATGTTGAGCTGTGAGCTGCTGCTTCAAAATGGGTGGAGCTGGTCCTCATAAAGATGTCAAAAAGGGAAATTTAATGACATAAAAATGCTATAACAAAGTTTAAATATTATTAAAGTTATGAGAGAATGGACATAAAGTGCAGAAACTTCGAGAGTTCAAAGGTCAGAGGTTAAAACAGTGACAGGGAGGATAAAGAAAATGAGAATCATGGGAACAGTGGAGGGACAAAAGTGATGTAACACTTTTCAAAGAGCCAAGAAAGCGAAGTAAAAATGATGAACACACATACACTCAATAAATCAGACGATATTTCTGTCTTTTATTCTGAGTAGAGTTTATTCTGAGGAGCAGTTTCCAATATCTAAGATACAAAATTTTGGTTATGTTGGTTAACTTCTTTATTTAATGAGTTGTCTAAAAGTGTGTGTTCACAGTTAAATCTATAGCACACACACACACACACATCACCGTGCTCCTGAGGTTGTTTGAATAAAAAACGCAGCATAAAAACACTCAGCTCTCTCAACAAACACAGACTCAGAGTTTGAATAATTTTAATGTGTTTTTATCCTGTTGCACAGATGAAGCTGCAAATACGTTGCTCACCTGTTTGTTATGATGTTGTTGGCTGATCTGCAGTTTGTAGAAATCCGAAAGGAGTTGAGCAAACATTTGTACAGATCAGTGTAAGAATCATAAAGCAGCAGCAGCAGCGTTTTCCTCAGAGAAAGATCAGCATTCAGAGCCGTGTTTGTGAAATCGCTTTAATGGGATAAACTGATTTTAGTCCCTTACATAAGGAAACATACGAGGGAGGGTCTGTTTTCTTTTTAAAGATCTCAGCTTTTTACACTTTGATCAGTATGCTGCTCTCAGATACTGCTCTAATAAATGCTTTTTTAAAATCACTACTTTTGTTTATTTTTAATGTTAGTCTACCTGTTGACCTCTCATGTCTCATTATTCCTCTGTGTTGAATCAAATCAAAGCGTTTTGAATTGTCATAAAAGGAATGAATCTATTTATTGATACTTTGCTTGAGGAAGACATCGATTATCAGGGCTCTCTTTGCCCCCCGATTTGATCCTTTTACTATTTTTTGGGTGCGGATTCATTTAATTTGCAACTCTGCAAAAGTGATTTCTGCAATTTTAAGTTTACTTTTTCAACATGTGAAAGAGTCGAATAATAATGACATCTACAGACTATATCAGGAGTCATATTTCTCCAGAAAATTCCCATCATGTGAGTCGGTTTTTATGATTTATTTTGCAGATTCAGTAATATGTTTAAACCAGAGTGAAATGAAGCATTTACATTTGGAAAAATAAAAAGATTTTTCACAAAAATTGTAAAACACAAATCCTAATACTTGTGTGAATCTATTTTTTTCTCCCTCTCCCAGCCTTTAAATTTAATGGCATCAAGGTTAGATATAACAATTATTCAAATTTTTATTCATGCTTTTATTTTGAAGGATGTGGTAATTTTGCATTTGGAGTTGTTTAAATGACGGACAGGTAAAATGTGTTGTTGACGTGTGCACAACAGAGGGAAAAAGGCAGGAAAACAAGAGAAAACTAATAGATAGATAGATAGATAGATAGATAGATAGATAGATAGACACGCCCATATATCAATTAAGAAAAAGAAAACAGACTTTAAAAGGAAGTATGCATAACCCGTGCATGGGTTGTGAAATTGTGCATTGAGAAATATAAAATATATAATTTTACGTCAAATTATATACAAACCTATACATGCAATCATAAACCTAATCCCTGATAATGAGTCACTGTTTGTCCTGATAAAGTTTAACCTCTATTTGTAAGTCATCTTACAGTTTTTCTTTCCTTGTTTCTGAAGTGAGTCATGAAAATAAATCTTTATGTCTTCTACATTTCTCAAATCTTTACGTGAATGTTTCATCCGGTCTAGTAAATGTTGGACTTTTGAGAGTTTTAATCTTCAAATTAAATGATTATGTGTCATCAAACTGATCAGTGTGTGTTTCCTTATTTCAGGAGGATGTTTCCTGCCATGAGAGTGAAGATCGCAGGTCTGGACCCTCATCAGCAGTATTACATCGCCATGGATATCGTTCCTGTGGACAATAAGAGATACAGGTACTCACATACGTCAGTCACAAAAGCTGGTGTAAAAAAATCGAGCTTTAAATCTTTTCCCTCTGCACGGTTTATTCACATTTTACTGCTTTTCCAAATGCATCCCAGAATCCCCCTCAACCCGCTCCAAAACCAAATGAATTCATTCTTCTGGGCCTCAGTGGGGAGATAAATGCCCCATGATGGTCTCAGTGCTGTTACACATTCTCTTCAGACATGACAGGAATGAAATTGCGGAGAAATCGCTGAGTAATTGTGCTTTTTTTTTTTTTTTTTTTTTTTTTTTTTTTTTCTTGACTTAAAGGGGATGAAAAAAGTCACAGATGCAGCACAAAAGAGCAGAAAATCATTAGAGCCAGCTGAACATAATATGGACAGCACAGTCCTGTTCCTCTGCAGCTGGAGCTCTAACTTTATTTTCCTGGATTTATCACAGAAAAATGGAGCTGAGTACAAACACAATGACCCAGTTGGATTGATGTTATCTCAGAGCCGTTTCTCATTGTAGAGTTCTCGTAAGAGGATTTGGACCCAACAAAGATATTCCAGCCTTTTGTCATCTTTCTCACAACTGCTCCGAGACGTGTTCCTGTCTTCTTCTTGGCTTTATAAAGAGTAGATCCTCCCATCATTTGCATGAGTGAAGGGAAGTGAAAGTGATTAAAGTGTGCATGTGCTGGAGGCCGGCCTGTGTGTGATGGATCTCTCTGGATATGCAATAAGACCGACATCCTGGCTGCAGAGCCAGTGCCTGAAGTCAGAGCCAGAGAGGAGATTGAAATGTATTCATCATCCCACAGAGGCCGCCTGCAAATAGGATAACTCTCAACATCCAGCTCTGATGGTGGAAATATGAATGTGGGGATGGAAAGAGAACTTGAGATCCTGCTGTAGGGAAAGTTTTATAGAGTGACTTTATGGTCCAATCGGAGCTTTTCAGGTGTTATGACAGAGATGAGTGAGTGTAATGTGTGAAGTTTACCTGCATGTTTAGTGGCTGTAGATGTGAATTCAGGATGTTAGTGTGGGACGATGTGATAATGTGCTAAATAAAGCAGCGCTCGCCTCAGAACAGCCGTCAAAACAGAGCTGGAGGAGAAATTTTCAGTATGATCCTGCTGTTTGTGTATTCAAGCAGCGTGATGATCGTTTTTCGTTGTAAAATTTAACAACCATGGGCGAGTACCAATATCGACCTTATTTCAATGTGTCAAGAACTTGTGAAGGCTGCCGATCCCACACTGCAAAAACTGAAATCTAAGCAAGTGATTATGTCTTATTTTTAGTAAAATTTGTCTTACTACTGTTGATTTGAGCCACATTCACTAGACAAGGTCATAAAAATGTCTCATTTCAAGTTTTTTGAAGACAAAAATGAGGCATCAATTGCTTGTGAAAAGTAAAAAAAAATCTGCTAATGGGATAAGATAAAAGATTCTTGTTTTAAGACATCTTTCTAATTTCAAGAAACTTCCCGGGTGAATTCGTCTTATCCCATTGGCAGATTTTTTTGACTTGTTACAAGAAATTTACACCTCATTTTTGTCTTAAACAAACTTGAAATAAGACATTTTTATGACCTGGTCTGGTGAATGTGGCTCAAATTAAGAACAATAAGACAATTTTTACTACAAATAAGACAAAATGACTCGCTTAGATTTCAGTTTTTGCAGTGCAGCCGCTGATGCTCAAGACAAAAAATCTTACAATTAGACAGCTCAAAAGTTAGAGCTTTTGCTCCTTGAATAAAACTCAGGGACAGTTCACAGTTAACTATTTTATTTCCCACTTGTTGTTAGTTCCTTTTTTTAGTATTTATCAAAACCAAATCATGAGCTCAGAGAGAGTTGGTCATGTTTTGTTTTGACTTAGTGGAAGAGTGTCCTTTTTTTAAATGAAAGTCTTTATTAAAAATGATCGATCATTGTGTAAAGTGAAATTTTATGTATCACAAATGCTGGTGGTATCTGCTCAAAGGGAGTACTCGTAAAAAAATGTGGCATTGAACATCCCTTATATTTAATACGAATGGATGAATGTGAATTTCTGTCTTAATTTGGATAAAAGAAGGCGTCTGAAACTACATTTTGATGCAGAAGAAGATGAATATAAAAGAGGAAAGGAACAATTTTGATATCCTCTGATTAGTGCAATGATTTTTTTCACCCTTAATGTTTCCAAATTATAAGAGATCAAAGATTACCCCTTCTTAACTGAAGTGTGCAAAGATAAATTTCAAGTATCCAGTAGCTCTTGTTGAATCTAGAAACACGAATTGTAACTCGCTTTCTTAGTGCCGTTCCTGGAAATTCCATTGTTTGTGTTTTTATGTGGTGACATTAAAGCTCCAATGAGTGACTTTTGGATTGTAAAGGGTTGGTGCCCCCTAACTCTTTATGATGAAGCACAGCACAGTTCAGACTCAGTGTTAAATCTGCTGTGTTGGCACTTTTCTAATGTTTACGAAAGCAGAAACCCCAAAGACACACTTCATGTTTTCACACATCTCTTTAAATGAGTTGTATCTGTTCAGTGAGTGAGCCACAAAGTTCTCATCTTAGAGGAAAGTAAGAAAAAACTCAAGTTAAGTCTCCTCTGATTCTGATGGAAAGCAGGTTTGTCAGAGAGAAATTGAAGTCTGCATTGAAACAAACAAGCCTGTGACTCCTCTTCGCCTCCGTGCCCTCCATCTTTTATTTCATGTCAAACTTAATGAACGTAAAATTTTCCACCGCAGTGAAAGAGATGTTGTGCCTCCTCCTGCTCTCCCACCAGTGAACCAGCCCATCATGGAGGCTCTCAGAGACTTTCAGAGGCTTTCAGAGACTTTCAGAGGCTTTCAGAGACTTTCAGAGGCCAGAAGATCTTGTAAAATTAAATAGGATTTTCTTCCTGGCTGGGGAGTTTACCACAGAGCTTTACAGACTGATCTGGGATCTGTCTCTGGTGTGTGTCACAGTCCTGAGAGTTCAGGGTCTGGAAACACCAGCTTTGTTTGTCGACTTGCTTTACTTAGGCCGCCTGCCTCTGTACAGGAACATCTCTTTGGTCCCGCGCTCATTAAACCTCCATATATCACTTTCTCTTTAATGTGGACAGTCACTTGGTTTGTTCTTTAACATGGAGAGACGTTTCCTCCTGAAACTTCCTCACACACTTTCAGGTTAAAACCCTCAGATCAAGTTGTGTGCTGGCTTTTAATTTATGCAACTAAAACAACATGCTAGTCAAACATGCTGGTGTTATTATTACAGCCAAACCTGGGGAAAACATGTTTTTTTTATGGCAGGAACAGGATATGGAATTTATCACGTGTGTTCATAAGACAGTTTTAAGAACATTTTCAACCCCAAATATTTCTGATCCCGAATTCTGAACCATTATATGCATCAACTTTTGTCTTTTTTTCACCAATTCAGTCTTTTGTCCTGTCATGTGTGTTTTTTTTTAAATGACCTAATACATAAGACATAATTCATTTAAGTTACAAAATGAATACATATTTAAATGAAAGCTGGGGGCCGCATGAAAATAGACAGTGGGCCACAATTGGCCCCTGGGCCTCAGTTTGGACATCCCTGCTCTAGTGCGACATGAAGAAGAAATAACAATAGTAGACATTAAATGACTTCTCCGACCATAGATATCTATATAAGAAAGCTAGATGCCTCGTGCGCGCTGTAAGCCAATGGGAAGTAATGTCGTCACATGGCTGCCATCTTGGAACAGGGCTGCTCCATCACTCATTACATTAAAGTCAATGGAGCCTGGACTTTGAAATAACTGTATATTGCTCAATTTTCAACCGATTTTCAATGGTTTGTTTTGTTATAAACGTCAGAGATTTAGCTTGTTAACTTGCAAACTTAAGAATACTTTCAAAATTTTTTTTTACAATTTAAAAATTCAGCCTGAATCATAGCCACGTGAATAAAGTTTGTAGTAAACCAATCCGTTTGTAAATCCGTCAAGAATTCAGCGAGTTATGAGTGTTTTAGTGAGTAAATCATCATCCTTTCCATTGACTACAGTACAGAGCAGGCCTGTCCCAAGATGGTTGCCACGGTGACGACGCTGCCGACTCGGCCTTAAGGCATCTAGCCTTCTTATGTATATCTGTGTCCGACCACCATTTCTGTCTGTTACACAAGTCGTACATTAGCAATAACTTTCACAATCGCAAGTTTTTTTTTTTAGTTTGTTGTTGTCATAAACTTTTGACTCTAGGCTGCTCCCCCTGGTGGTTGCAATGGTTAACAGCACCACATTAATAATGTAAAGAACGTATGGGAAGATGTATAAAGGGAGTATAAGGTCATGTAAAACTGCAAGCGACTCTCTCAAAAAAAAAAAGCCATTGACGTCATATATATGCAACATTACGGCGAGCATGAACGCTGCAGGCGTGTTAGTTTTAACATTGATGCAAACACTTCTCGCTTGCTTAATTCTTCAAGTGCATCTTATTACTTCGTTAAAGATACCAGCAACATGTTTAAATCTCTGGAGGAAGAGACTGAATTCAATGGGGATTCAATTTGATTAGCTGGCTAAGGTTTCACGTCTGAAAAACACCGCCACCTATGGGTCTGGCATGCTTAGAGCTGCACGTTTTGACAAATTTGCCAGGTTTTGTGTGGACGATTTCTTTAGTAAACTACAAAAATATTGTTCAAGCGAAAGGAGCAGGGATATTCACTTTTTTGAAAATACCTGGCTACCTGTTTACAAGGATTAAATGGGTCTTTACATGGACAACCAGCTGTAATCCAATAAACTCTGAGCTAATCTTTTTTTTTAACTTTTTTATGCCTGTCTTTAAATTAAAAGATGAGTTTAAGTTGGAAAAATGATGAAAACTTGACTTAAATACGAGCTTAGCTTCACTTTTTTTGACTCATTTTTAGGTGAGCACTGGCAGTTTTACTGGGAAGCCATTTGGTCCTCATAAACATAATAAACTTTAAGCCGAATACACACACACACACACACACACACACACACACACACTGGGCAGCTCCATCAGAAATTCAATCGCAGTATTTACTCTCAGTACAGTAACCTAATATACAGCCTGGGTTTGGAAAGTGTGTAACGTGTGTGTGTGTTTTTATGTGCATGCCGGCCTGTGTTGGACTATATCTGTGATGAACTGAGAGCGCACACACACACACATGCACACACACACACACACTAACACACAGACACACACAGGCCTCCACCTGTTTTAACTTTAACTGTGTGTGTGTTTCTGGATGGTGTGTGTTTATTCCAGTGTTCTTAAACTGTGACACAGAGAATCAAAGGGTGTGTGTAACAGTTTGGATTTGTTAGCAGCGTGTTTTGTTGTTGGCTGGGAGGTGAAAAGCCCGCCTCCTCCTCCACCACCCCTCCCCCGCTCCGTCCAGTACGAGTGTCACATAAAGTCCAGTCTTTATTGATCGTTCTGGAGCCAGATGGCAGATTTATAGAAGATGAAAGCGAGGGGGACTAATCAGATTTCCAGTCCTGTTTGGGGCTAAAGTTTCCTCGTTCCTTCACACTTTCCCCGCGACACAGAGCGTAACCCTAAACAGCGCTCCAAACAGGATATTACAGAAACGCCTGGCACCCCTGTGTGGGTGGATGTGTTAGGGTCAAAAGAGCGGCGTGTGGAGGTGTTGGCTTGGCGTTTGCAATAGTAAAAAAAAAGGTAAAAACAGGTAGTAAAACCTGGTGTTTGTAGTCTTTTGGACGAGAAAAAAAGCTCTGCTGGAATAAAAGTACACCCTTCTCCTGCAGCCAACGACATCACTGTTGAATGTGCTTACAACCAATGTTTTCATGAGCCGGGTTAAAGGTCTGAGCTTGGTCAGAGGGAGGAGGAAGGAAAACAGTCAGGTTTGGGTTTGGGAGGGAGTTAAAAAAGCAGGACATGGTTTTTAACATTGAGTTTCTTAAAACCAATATCATAAATTCTTCCCTTAAAGTTAAAACTGGTTTTTCTTCTCTATGAAATGATATTATTTCTGCTTTTATGTCTTCTTCCTGAGATATTCCCTCATTCAACATTATGTAACAGTTATTCCAACGTCACTTCCAGACCTGTTTCAAAGGTGTAAATCAGTCTGTTTCCGATTTCTGAAAATCAGACAGACTTCCTTTGCTCCTCGTGCAAATCCCAGGATGACTCTCGTCAAGTCTGCAAGTCTTACTTCTGCAACCTTCTGCTGTTTGCAGAATTAATCACGTCTGGATTCCTGCTGGTCTGCGTGGCGCTCCCGTCCAAAAACTCCTCTTCTCTCCGCTCGCCAGTTCCTGAGATAATCCCGTCTGGCTTCTTGCAGCTTTTGTTCCATTATCATGATGTCCCAATGAAGTAAATAAAACAGGGATCAACCAATGTGGATTTTAGGGCTGATGATGATGATGCTGATTTTTTTTCCATTGCCCTTAAGGGGCTGTTTACACGAGAACGGTTTTAGGGTGAAACGCAAAAGTATTGGTACGTTTCAGCCTGTCGTTTACACAGAAACGGTGTCTTGAGTGGAATTTTTCTTGATCACTGTTTCCACCGTTCCTGTGTAAACGCCAGCTCTGTGCGTGCACATTAATCCTCCACTGTGCCATGAGCGAACTGAAAAACATCAACAATAGCGACCTAATGTTTCATTTTTGTGCTGCTGAATCTACTGACTGCCTTATAACAAAATTTGCATCTATTGCAATTTTTCTGCAATCAGAGAAAAAGTTTTTTAGTGTAAACTCCAGATGATCAGCTCAACTCTTCTTCAGCCTCTAAACCTTTGTTGTGTAAACAGCTCTTACAGTTATATCACCATCTACAGTCCTGACATGCGTATTACAGCACTTTAAGTCCCTCAGCGTTTCCGTGTAAACAAATCTTTTTCAGTTTTTGGGGGGGGAACGCTGTGAAGTGTTGTCGGGTAAATGGGGCCTCAGTCCTCATAAAATGACACAATGATAACAAATGTTACACGTCTCAATTTTGCAATGAAGAACATTTATTGAACTTTATTTAATACTGAAACAAGATGGAAAAGAGAGGTAGAAGATGTTGTAAACGTCTCTGGTCTGCATGTGGACTGTAGTGTCTCCTAGTGACACAGAGCTGTCAGTGGACGCTTGTTTGTAAATCATTACCAGGAAGCGCCTAATTTATCAGTCGGCTAATATATCACTCCATCCTTAATTCAAAGGTTTGACCCCTTGAGATGTGTGATGTTGCTACAGAGCAATACACAGTTGTCTGGATTGTTTAGCTGCTCAGCCTGAGTTATATGACGAACCAACATGGATTTGTAACAGGTTTCTTTTTCTTTATAATAGTTAAAAAGAGTAGTGATAGGCCGAAAATTGGCGCCGGCCATTGATAGTCTGCCCACAAGTGATCAATTTAAGATTTGGTTATTTTGGCTCTCGTGCATCAGTGCTTCTCTGTCTGCAGTCACTACTTTGTCTCCAGCATAAAAACCTGGGAAGGCAGAATAAAGAAGAAGAAGAAGAAAAACACCGATGTCTTTTCTCACTGCTTAACATTTAAACTAAGTCAAGTGCTGGAGTTTGAATTCTTCAAAATTTTGACACTTGTAATTTCACTTTTACTGCAAATTAATATCAGCTCCAAATATTGGTTATCGGCCTCATTGACTAACAATAATTGGTATTGGTATCTGCCCTAAAAAAAACGTACAGGTCGATCTCTAAAAAGAGGTCAATAAGAGAAAAGTTAGCAAAAATAATTGCATAGATGTGGTGAGTATGCTCAGAAATGTACGACTACAAATATATCGAAATGTTCAGAGCTGATAAAAGGCAGAATGTGTGTGTGTGTGTGTGTGTGTGTGTGTGTGTGTGTGTGTGTGTGCAGCCCTTGGAGGTAATAACAAAAGGACCAAATGAGAGTTTTGTCCATATTTCAGGAGTGAGTGATGACTTTGGCAGAGACGCAGCAGATAAAACTCTTTCAAGTGAGCGCGAAGGGCCAGAACTAAAAGCAAACAGCTGTGCTTCACACTCGCTCTCCTCCACTCATTCTCAACCTCGATCGCCCACCCTGTCTCTGCTCCTCTAACTCCTCCTCCTCCTCTTACATCTCTTTTTCGAATCTTTCACTATCTCTGTCCTTTTCTTTCGTCTCATTTTTCTCTCTTCTGCTGAGTTTTAATTTCCTCGTTTCTCCTCCTGTTTTCTCTTTTTATTTTTAGTCTCTTTTATTTTTACAACAGTGCATACATTTTTTGGCCGGTGGTTTGTGGATTTGTGATTTAAAAGGAGGGTAAAAGTCACTTTCTCCCTTTCTTCTCTCTCCCTGCTGTTTAATGGGCGGGACGCTCAAACTCACACACACACACACACACTCAGCATCATCAAATATTATGGCTGGGCTTAATTGAAACTATGCGGCCGAGTGTGTGTGACTGCATGCGGAATATTTTAATGTTGCTCTTGTTCAAAATTTGAAGCGCAGTGAAAAAACAACAGATGAGTTGAAAAGGCCCATGTTGTGGCAACGTGGCCGAGTGTTTAGAGTTTGTTTTGCAGCGGAGTGAAGACAGCAGAGGCGCTGGGCTTTTCCGAAATCCAAACAGCTTTTATAATGACCCATCTGCCCCTGAAGGGACCTCAGAGAGTTTAATGAGTTTTCAAAACAGGAGAGCGATGAGGGAGCGTTTGTCCTGGAGATCCATCTGATCTGCAGTGGGATGTAAAGTCGCTTAGCAGAGAAATTTGATGTGTGCAGAATTCGAAACGATGTTGCAGGATTGCATTGTGAATAAAGAAGCAACATACACAGGAAACTACTTCAGGTACTTCCAGAGTTTTAGCCATTTAACAACATGATCATAGGTGATGGTTTCAGTTTTAATATCTGCTGTTTTTCATTCAATGTGAGTTCATAAATCAGGTTGGAGCAAGCTTTGGTTGTGTGAAAGAAAACTATTGGCATGATCCATGACATAAAAAGTCAATCCATAGAACAAATGAAGCGTATAACAATCCTGGACAACCTTCTCTTACATCATCAGATGTTATTTAGTTCAGAGTTGATCTCTGCGGACAGATATTTGCATATGTATGCAGATCACAATCTGGTCTTAGTTTTTCTCCAAACTCCAACGCATCTCTCACGTCTCTGGCTGCAAATAAGCGAGCGGCACACAGAAAAGAGTCCAAACTTCAGTTATGAGTGATTTGCTGAAAATACAGAAGTATAATATCGGAAGTGAAACTGTTGTCTGATGGAAGCTGATGGTTTTAAAACAGGACAGATTTTGAACTCCTTAAACCATCATTTTATGTTTTTATAAACATGCCGGAGTTAGTGCTAAACAAAAGATAGAAACTAGAGATGGACCATTACAGTTTGTTCAGGGCTGATATCGATCAATGACCCATATTTGGAGCCAATATTCATTCACATGAACCTCCTGAGACCTGGACCTTTTGCAGGTTAGGAATAAATACAACCTTATAAGTATAAAAACTAAACTTGGTCTTTGTACAAGGAGTCATACTGTTGTTAGTAAGCTACTAATTTTTAGTTATAAGTGTTATTGTTCACATCTTCACTGATTTTTTTCACCAAAATGGGTGTAAAGGGTCAAAGGTCAAAGGTTAAAAAAATGAACTTTCATGGGTCTGAGAGGCACAAATGTAAAGTCTCCAGATGGCTCTCAATGGCATCAAAATTTTGAATGACACAAACTCAAATGCTTAACTTTGTTCAAAAGTCTTTAACCTCTTAAGACCCGAACGTTTGTCTAGAGCAATGCTTCCTGACTTTTTCCAATTCAGGGCCCACTTTTAAGTCTCCAACATTTTCACGGCCCACCTCCAACCGTATAAGTAAAGAAGCTGTAAAATTAGAGCTAGATTTGTAATAGAGACCTGAAATTTAAGAAAAATAATGTAATAAAACCCAAAATGTAATAACTGGTCAATAATGCGACATATGCAGAGCCCAAAACATGATAACCATTAGCCCCCAATGTAACAACTTGTTAAATTTTGGGTCAGTGATTACATTTTTAGGTTACACAACATTTGTTTTATTACAATTCAGGTCTTTGTTGAATTTGGGGTCACTGGGCTCTAACATGCCCTCTTAAAGGACCAATCCTATAATCGAACATTTGAACATGTTTAATATCCTTAAAAATGTGTCTGAGTTGTAATATTTTAAACATTATTCTGCATATTTGTATCTTTATATAACTACCCTCCATTAAAATTCATAGTATTTTGGAAATGATTTGGCGGCCCACTTGCATTATCACTGCGGCCCACCAGGGGGCCATGGCCCACAGGTTGGGGATCACTGGTCTAGAGTGCACTTTTTATTTCTCCTTGCTATTTATGATCAGTAAGACCTAATAAGTATAAAAACTAAACTTGGTCTTTGTTTCGAAAGTAATGTTTTTAGTGTTATTAGATACCTACTAGTTTTTAGATTTAAGCATTATTGTTCACTAATGCACTATTTTTCTCACTGAAATGGGTGTAAAGATGTGATATTGCCAAAAGATGATGTAGGAAGTTTTGCTCAATGTGTCAAATAGATTAAAGTTTTAAAAAGTGAAGTTTCATGGGTCTGGGAGGCAGAAGTGTAATGTCAACATATGTGAGGTTAAACGTGTTAATGATGTCCTTTAAAGTTAAATGAAAAGTTAAGCAAACAACTATACTATAAACAATAACTGTACTCTAAAGTAAATGTCACTTATCAGTTTTACATTTATCTCTTGATGGCCGTCCGTTTCAAAAAAGGCAGATGCAGATAAGTGTCAAAATATCAAATATCCGGCTGATAATCGGTCTATCCCAAGTAGAGACTTCACAAAAAGAAGAGACAATATTCAGAATGTGAAAGTTTGTCTTGTTCAGTGAGGCAAATTTACGTTTGAAGCCTTTAATCCATCTGACAGAAAACTCACAGACAGTCTGACTTCACGTTTTGTTTTCTGTCTCCTCTCTCAGGTACGTGTATCACAGCTCTAAGTGGATGGTGGCAGGAAATGCAGACTCCCCGGTGCCTCCACGAGCCTACATCCACCCGGACTCTCTGGCTTCAGGAGACACCTGGATGAGACAGGTGGTCAGTTTCGATAAGCTCAAACTCACCAACAACGAGCTGGACGACCAGGGACACGTAAGGGAACTTTACTCTTCACATAACCCAAACAAACTATGGAACTCATTTCTGCACCGATTTAGACTCAAGAATCAGATTTTAGGAGACAACTCAGCTGGAAACTTCTGGATATTAATATCTAAGCTGTGATTCATTAGCTTTTCTTTGTGCTCTCTGTGAGACTTGTCTTGGATTGAAATGTTTCTGATGTGAGAGGAAATTTGACTCAGCTCTTCATGGACTTGATGCTCTCATGGAGCCGTGAGACTTGCCCTGAATTGATTTTCTGCAAAAAAAACTGGACCGTCCGCTCTGCCAAACGCTGCCCTCCCACACTCTGGGCGTTTCATTTTGAAGATGGTTCATCCTGCCTGAGTATTATTAGGTTTGAGGATTACTGTGGAGAAATATTAGAGGCCTGGGACTTGAACCTGTGCCTTTATTTTAATGTATCATATTCATTTCCGTCATGGCTCTGTGAAGCATTTATAATGAAACGGTTTCGTTAAAGGCACTTAATGATTGGATTTGATTTGTAGTACGCTCCAGCAGCCACACCGCAGGGCTAAATCTGAAGTCCGACCACAATCTGGCTGATTTACTGCCGCGCTCGTAGCCAGTCGGTAACAGAGGTGGTGAGCTAAAGTGAGTCTCTTATTGGCTCTTGGCTGCTCTTGATGTCTAATGTGGGTTTCAAAGGTGAAATATTTTACTGTAATGCAAAAAGTGAGACCACAATTGGGTTGATTTACAACCTTTCCTTATGTTTAATCAGCGAGTGGGCAGCACGCTGAAGTGAGTCCCTTATTTGCACTTTTAATGGGTTTCATGGGAGAGGGACAGTTGGAGGTGGAAGGAACACTGTGTTAGCTTTTTATTACGAGCTTTATTTGACCCTGGATCATAAACCTGCTGTGAATGCTCAGTGAATAATTCTAGTGTGTTTCTAAAAGCCAAACTGTACCGTAATACCTCCCTGCAGCTCAGTGTTTCACACGTTTCTGATTCGCTGATGAACACGATGTCTAATTAACCTGAAGACGGGAGCTGGTGGGGACCAAACCTGAGAAAAAAACAAAGGCCATTATTTTACTTTAACCTTTAGAAAAAAGAAAGAGCACCAAGTGATCACAGATGTTTAAACTCTAATACATTTTTCATTTGTTTCTATACTTGTATCGATATATACTTGCCAAAAAATATATTTATTTTTCCACTTTAACGTCTTTGAACGTGTTAGTAGTAATTGGTCATTTTTCTGCTATGAAGGGTCAAAACATCATGCGAGGCAACCATCCAGCCTCAACTTCCATTTGGAAAAACGGTTTTAAACCCCTTTAAATCAAATTAAAAATATCCATGGCCCTATTTGACATAATTTCTAACATGTTTTGCATTCACTGACAAAAATATGAAACATTTGCACTTATATTACCATCATAATATACAAACGAATGTTGTCTGAATATGTTCATTTATGAAATATCATCTGGGGTGTCCATCTAAAAAACACAATTTTGAGGACTTTTATTTTGAAACCACTTCAAAAACAGAGTATTTCATCAACCAGAAACACCAAAGGAACCCAATAAAACACCTGGAAGGTTATTAAGTCTTTCTCATATTTGCAAAGAAAGCGTATTTTTTAACTACTGTAATGAACGGGCCACTTTTGGGTCCCAAAACTGTGAATAATGACTTTTATCTGCAAATCTATGAGCCTGTCCTTCTTAAACTGTTTATTTAATGACTGATACTTGTTTAACTATTAGTAATGTTTAGGAAATACATTAATTTTGAGATAAATTACGGTTGCCCCAAATGACTTTCTTTGAAGGCTGTCTTATTCATTCAACTTTAAAAGCACTTAAGTCTCTCAACTTGTTTTTTTGTATTAATGCATGTGTACAAAAATGGCCTATTCAAAAGCCCTAACTGTCAATGACTCCTATACAGCTTTAAAAATAGTAGTAAAGCATTTATTCAATTGCTAGTGCCCTTAACTTTAACTCAAACTCTAAAAGATCAAAATATGTGGTTACGATGTCAGAATGATGGGAACAAAATGTGCCTGACTAAAGTATCATCAAATATTTCTGCTCAAATTGTCCTTTCAAAATAAAATAGCATTAAAAGCATTAAAAACTACAGACTGACGTTAGAATGAAAACCACCCGCCATAAATTAAAACTCCTCTGAACTTCATTTTCCACTTTTGTTTAGTCTTTGCGGTAACCAAACTCGATCAAACTCCATGTGCTTTTATAATCTAGTGTTGGTTTACGCATCAGATGATCAGTTTCTTTTTGAATCTCATAATCTGAGTGTTGAATCAGGGAGAGATGGCTCGCTGCCTCCTGCTCTCACTGTCAAACTCTCTCAGAGAAAAATGATTTGATCGCTGCGCTCCGGGAAGCTGGTGAAGGATCATGAGGAGCTGCTGCAAATCGATTTCTGTTCAGCGTTTACCATTACGGCCCAGCTGCCAGGTGGAGCAGGGTTTTCATCCAGCAGGTTAAAACTCCGTCACAGCTCTGCAGATGATCACATCAACACAGAAGTGACAAATAAAACAACACAGGTGTTAATGAGCGAGTACTTTCTCTCCTGCTGCTTGTGATGAGGAGTTTTGTTTTCCTGGCAGGTGTTTAAAGGCCAGAGTATATTAATTTTGGAGCTTCCTGGGTGGAAAACTGTCGCCATGTCTCACTCATCCTCCTGACTCGAGGTGTTGTTAAATATCCGTCTCATTAAAAGCAGAAAGTGAACGAGATGTGAACCATCAGATGTCAGGACGTATCACAGAAGCTGAGTCAGTGGAAAAAACAAAAACTCACCAACATTTGTCACTTCTTTCACAGCCTGAACTGAAAATGAGCGTGTTATCATGGGTGTTAATGAGGAGTCCTATATTTTTGGAACCAGCCTCAAGTGGTGACTCAAGGAACTGCAGCTTTTTACATTTCAAAACATTGCTACATGTTAAAGACCGGAGCATGCTGCTTGAGACATAAACAGAGACAAAGTGAACCAATACTGCTGCAGAAGAAGCAGAAACTTATACATTCAGTGAATGACGACAAAAGTTTTATGGAGAAAAAAGCTTCAGAGGTCTTTGGAGAGTATTCGCAAAATTCTCACCCCAAAGAAAAATACTTTTTGCACAATGAAAGCTGATACATAAATCCAGTTCTTGCTTAATATAATCAAAAGTTGGTTGACTGATTCAGTTAGAGGCTCCTGAGGGTAACTCCCCGTTTGAGTCAGATTTAGCGCCCCCTCTGGACAAACTGTGAATAGATAAATAGTTGAAAATGGTGTTAATTTTCACACCAAATCCACCATGTATTGATTACAGAGCCTTGACTAAATATTAATGTTAAATATTAAATATTAGGGATGATATCTATAACCAGTTCCTGTTGAGAATTGATAATTAAAGGTTCAACACATCAACATTATTAGCTTTTATGTTTAACAATTACATCAACTATTCTGCTGTCTCAGCTTTGCAGGTAGATAACAGTTTCCCAAGAAAACTCTGATTCAAGGTTTTCCAGTGAAGATTTACTAAAGGAGCTCTGTACTAAAACTGAACACACAAAGAAATGTACATTACACTCCCACAAGAGATCCCTATCACTTCAACTTTTTCTTTATACTGTATTCCAGACCTATAAGTCCATATAAACACAGACTGAACTCAAAACACAGACTGTCATTGATAAAGACACAAAAAGACATTTGTACCAATGTACCAAATACCATTGTGAGCTGAGAAAGTGACATTATTTAATTTTCTGAATCAATTAATTGATCTAGAAATTTGTGCATAACATTTTGAAGCACAGCATGAAATGTGGACACACTATGCGCGACAAATGTGTGACTAGCACTCGTCCATCATGGCTTTTCAATACATTCAACATGTCATACATCTCCTAAAGAACCAAGAACAATACAGAAAACAGCACTAGCTTAATGCTAACATACATGGGAAATTGCATTGATATGCTAGTGGTTAGCATACATTGATATATCTTTGCTTGTCGAATGTAAAACTCCAGGCAAATGTTTTACAAACAGAATCATAAAAGAAAAGTTTTGTGCAGACTCATCATGACTGACTTCAGCATAACTACGGCAAGATGAAGGTGCCAAACAACTCAAAGCGTATAAGCGGTAAAACCACTTTAAGACTCAGACAAAATAATACATTGACATTATGTGATTGCAAGTAATTTTTAATTATTGATATGTATTTACGTCCAGAGATATCCAGATTCATGACCACTGTCATATTTATTTACCCATAAACTCAATAAAATGAAATGGCCAGTAAATTCACAGATGAGGGAATTGGTAGAGAATCTGATAGATAATAGAAATGGGATCAATAAAATCTTATCAATACCTAACCTAGTGAGGTATTAAGCTGGATGTTTCCTGTTGTTGAGTGTTTTTTCACTCTGGTGATCAGCTGTTTGTTCACTTGGCTCTGACACACAAACCGGCCTGGTATTGAAATCAAGAAGTCAAAAAGCAGACAAAGACCTTTTATTTTTTCTTGTACGAAAATCAACCAAACAGTTTGTTGTGCACAGACGATGTGTTGGTCTTCAGGACGCCTGGTTGGCTGTTTGGGTTGTTTTTCTGTGTCAGATCGCTCACATGGTCACTCTCGCCTGTCGTCTTCCTCCTCATCGTCCTCGCTGGTCTCTGGGAAAACCTAATAAAACCTCGGGCTGGATCAGCCAGCAGATTCTTGGTTGGGTTTCTCTTTTGTTGCTCTGTTGCTTTGTTGTTAATGAGCCGTTACTTTGGGGGAGGAAAAATGTTGCTGTTGTGTGAAATCGCTTAGAACAAAAAGATTTCTGCTTAAAACATTTGTCTTGTTTTGTCACAGTCCTGTAGTTTTTTCTTTGTGTTTTATAAAAGCAGGATTTTACATCATACTAATGTCATCGCTGTCATTAAAGGGGAAAGTCCTCATTAAGATGTTTTTAGTGCGTTTCTGAATCACGTCAGGCTTTTCTGTTTGTGTTAAATTTGCTCCATAAACAAAGCTGAGATAATTCCTCTCTCCACATCTGTGTCCGTGCATGCAGGTTGTGTTCGCGTCTCCCGGGTGTGAACATTTTTAAAGGGGATTAAAAGAACGTCATTACTGAGCGTGGAAGTGAAAACATCACTTTTTTAACCTGATTGTGTTTGAGTGTGAACAGCGGTCAGCTGATGTCCTCTGGCTGCACTTTCTGTCCTTTTGTACCGAGATGTGAGATCACCTCGGGGCGAAAAGCAGCTGTGTGTGAGAATTTAAAAGTTGTTATTGCTAGAACATGACAACATAAAAGCTTTTCTATGTTTGTATTTGATATTTCGAAGCCTGTTGCCTGTCACTTCCTCCTGCTGCAGAAAGTGATGTAAGTCTGGGATGTAAGGTCAGACTCTCTTCTGCTGCGTGGAGCAGAGCATTCTGGGTGTTTGGCTCAAAAAAGGCGTTCTCGCTCTCAGAGTAATCAAGAGCAGACCGAGCCCCTGAGGCGGCGCTGAGGCCGACGCCGTCTGACGCCTCGGAAATAATACTCGACCCTTCAGTGAGCGTCATCGCAGTGTGAACGCAGGAGAAAGTCGTGAAGGTGTCGTTCAACAAATTCACATCCTGGAAACTTAATCCCCTCAGACCTGTCTCTGTGCCTTTAAAGGAAGATCATTTTCTGCACTTTTTATGTGTTTCTTGCTCGTTTTTATTCAGAAGAAGAAACAAAAACAGATTCATACAGATAGAGTCTGTACTCGCCTGCAGTAAAAACAAACTGAAACAGATTAAAGAAGGTGATGACAGCCCGAGTGTTCCTAATCATTCGCTCATTTTCCATAGATGTTAAGAGAGTATAGATACTAACACACAGATGAAAATGCACATTCAGAAATAAAGATTTTTTCGTACCAATGACACCTTCTTGTTTGTTACGTTTCCAGATCATCCTCCACTCCATGCACAAGTATCAGCCCCGTGTTCACGTCATCAGGAAGGACTACAGCAGCGAGCTGTCTCCGAACAAGGCGGTGCCCAGCGGCGAAGGAGTCAAGACCTTCAGCTTCCCTGAAACCGTCTTCACCACCGTCACCGCCTACCAGAACCAGCAGGTGAGACACTATAGAAAAAATCTCTGCAACTCATGCAGCACCTTGCACATTTGTACAAAGCCTGCATTTTTCCCTCTAAAATTAGTCCAGTTAAAAATAAACCATTACCACATGTTTCTGAGTGAATATAATTAGATACAGAGGAACTTTTATGAGCACTTTGTAAAAGCCGAAGTCTAAAGAATTGAGCTTTTCGACTGGTACAACATTGAAATGCAAGAATGCAGCTTTTCATGTTTCTGTAACTCATTTTGAAACAGAACAAAGTTGTAAATTTGCTTAAATCTGCAGCATTCTTAAAAACATCCTCTCCTTGTTCTTCTTGTCGTCAGATTACCCGACTAAAGATCGACCGTAACCCCTTCGCCAAAGGATTCAGGGACTCTGGCAGAAACAGGTCAGTCATGTCAGCATCTGTTTACCGACCGAGCAGCAGAACAATCCAGCCTGTTGCTGCTTTCTTCATGCTACCCCACAAAAATTCTTCTTTTTATTCTCTTCTCTTTATTATGGAAATAATCCTCTGAAGATTTGCACTTAGCTCCAGATGCTGCCGCTTATTAAAACAGCTGCTTTGTCTGATGCCAAGAGGAAAGCTTTCAGATCTGCAGCACAGACACAGAGTCAGTGGTGGCTAAAGATGGAGTCACTTTTGAGACTTTAGACACCTCTATTTATTTTTGCTGTTGACTTGTTCATGTCCTAAAAAATGCATCAAAGAAGAAAAGTCTAGAGAATCTTAACAGGAGCACAAAACACACCCAACATATAAAACACTGCAAAAATATGTGAACCAAGGCCTGATTTATTTGTAATGAACACAAATGTCTCCCAACACAGTTAGAAAACTATGAATGAATCAGTCTTTTATTGGTATTATTATTATAGAACAAAACAACATAAAATAAAAGAGGAGCAGCTCAATCCCTCAGGATATAAATACAACTATGACTTATCCTGAAAGACTTTATTTGTCTCATAAAATTGTCTTTTTGGTCACATTACGCTTCATTAAATATGACGTTGAGGACTTAAATTGTTCACCTTTGGCAAAGAATTCACCGTATCCCTGAGCTTTATTAGTCTGCAAGTGAAGATGAAAAGGGAAAGAAACTTGAGGGATATGGAAGTATTTGAGTTCACAGTGAAATCGCTTCAAAACAAAGCGCATTCCTTCCCCACACTTCATCGCAGCGTTTGTGTTTCATAAAAAAAATAAATAAATAGCATAACTCACCCAACCTATCAACAAATACCGATTTTTCCGTAGACTGTAAAAACATGGAATCATGTCACTTGGTTCAAAGTGAGGCCGCCACAAAAACTGCTCCCCCTAGTGACTGGCTGCAGTATAGGTCAAAAATTGTCTCCTCCATTCATTTCAATAGGGCTGTGGTCAAACTTAAAAAGATAAATAAACCTCGTAGAAATGTGTCTCACATCCTTACGCTGCGGTGATACAAAGATATCATTGGACTGCATTGTATTCGAGCTCTCCTTTTACTGAGAAATTTCTTTTTCATTTATTAGATGTTAAATAATGGGTTTCCCGTAACGTTGCATGATGATTCACAACTGCTGTTCTTGCATTTTCTTTTTTTTTTGAGTACAGTAAGATAGAGAAGAGAGGCAAGACAATATTAGACTTTGTACAGAAAAAATAGTTTGTATGTTTTGTCACTTTAGCTTCATACGCTGCTTTTGTGGTCACACCATTCGACAATTTAATGGGGCTGATTCTTGAATTGGTTAAAAAATGGTATAACTACCAAACGATATGATATGACACCAACATGAAATAAACATCACATTTAAACAAACACCTAAAAATAATAATAATGATAATATTTATTCTATACAGGTAAACCAAACAAACAAGCAAAAGCACAGTGCAGGGTAAAGCATGATAAAATGTGATAAGACAAAGATAAATAAAGCAATTCTGAAAAGAAGGGTTTTGAGCTGGGATTCAAAAGTGGTAAGGTCAGTACCTAACATGTTGTTTTAGCAAGTTTAAAGAATATTTTTGATACCAACCCTCATGCATCCCAGCTCTAATAATGTCATTAGAAAGACTTCAATGATAACTTTAAGGAGCAAACTTTCAAATCTGTACTTTTAACCCCAATAAATTCTAATAAAAGACATTTAAGTCACTTTGAAACATTAAAAAAGATTCATGTTTCCCCTGTTTCTCTCTCAGGGTCCATAAAACCTGCTCTGATTTTGGACCAACTTCGTGAACATCATTTCCTCCCTCTGTCTTAAATATTTATATTCAGCCTTTACATATGCATATTCTTCCTCCAAAATCTTAAAGGCTATTATATTGGTGGATTCTGTTATTGTTACTAAACACTGCTTTACTCTGTACTTTAATTTTTCACACTTGAAATTAAGTTAACCAGTAGAATATTTTCCCTCAACTGTCTTTAAACAACCAGACATATGATGAACATCTTACTCCAGCAGCATTTTCTTCATTCGCCTCTTCAAACACCAATGTGTGACACCTCCATGTTTAACAGAGTCTGAAGAACAGATACAAACAGGTGCTGCACTCGTTTCTGCAGCAAACACATCCAGACTTGTGTCGCTCTTCCAGCTGTTGCATCATCTGTCGCTCATAAGAAAAGAGAAGCTCTCACTCTGCGTCCTTTCTTGTTTTGTCATTATCTTTTCCTCTCCCTCTCTCTCTGTCTCTCTGTCTCTCTCTGTTTGAATTATCATATATAACATTTGTGGATAGAGGAGGAAGAAGAGGGAGGGGTTTGCGCTCAACCACCAAACCCCTCCGCACATGAAAGCAGCCCCCTCATCTGGTCCTCGTTATTGGCACACAGATATTTGAGACATCTTTTTTCGTTTTTCAAACAATAGACTGTTTGATTTACGAACTGGCGTTAGAATTTCATCGCAGAAACGCTACAGATGAAAAGATAACGCTGAGTGAGATATTTGTCCAGAGAGAGAGAGAATGAATTGATCCTCACGTCCTGCTCCGGGCTCCTCCCTTCAGAGTCGCCGAGTCGCTCCAGATTAAAGGAGCTGCAGGAAATCCAGAGGAAAAACTCACCTCTGAATTCCTTTTCCTAGTTGTGAATCAACATTTTTCGCGGTGCCTGGAGCTGTTTTATCTCTTTGATCAGCCGTGACTGTCAGGGAGCTGCAGCGCTGACCTTTGACCTTCCTGCTGCTGTTTGGCATGATTATGGTGATTCAGGAGTTTGATTGGCCACACACTAGAAGTTAGTCTGGAGAACAGGAAACTTTACACACACACAACTTTCCTTTTAGAAAATAAGACTTTTTGAGATGATTTTGTACCATAGCTAGAAATTAAGATGCTTTTATTTTCCAACCAGTTGCTCAAATCAGATTTCAATGCCACATTTTCAAGCAATTTTCAAGGGGTTTGACTCTAACAATGAGCCATCGTGTGCATTTTAACTTAAACAGTTCAAAAACCTGTGTTTTTTTATCATAAGGTGCGTTTCCATTACCCTTGGATATGCGCTATAAAAAACTAGTAATGGAAACACCTGAATTTCGAAAAAGCACTAGAATATCGCTAAAAAGTTTTTACGCTTTCATGAGGTGGTTTTTTCAGACGTTTCAACATTCAAATATATCGCAAAAGCGCAATGGAAACACTTTTTCTGCAATTATACGTCACAGGACGAGACGTACCTGGTCACATGATCACTTCTCTGTGAGTAAACATGGCGCTACGTTTGGACAGAGGAGGAGATGGAGACTTTTCTCGCAATTATTTTCAAGAAAAACACAACGGCCGTACTAGACAGCAAACAACAGAAGAATGCAGAGTGTTATAAGGAGATAGATAGATCCGTCTTCCAGCAGTGAAATCTCGCGGGATGATATTTGACAAGAGTTACGCGATTCTGCCTAGAACAACCTTCAATGGAAACACGTTCAAAGCGCAAATGTACTTTGTCGAAATTTTAGGAATATCGCTTTTATTTTCTGAAAAACTGGACCCAGCTACAGTCTTGCCTCTATAAGGCACAAAGCAAACAACAACTGATAAAAAATAGGCTAAAAAAGGCTAAACTGCTTTGTCTCAGCCTCATGATCGGGTCAGACTGGACCAGACTGATATACGGCGTCAAAGTTCTGATAGGCGAGGGCAAATTAAGAACCCAACCTTGCACTGAGGGCCGCCAAAGGAAGAAACAAAACACAGAAAAGATCCCATTTGTAATCATCTAAATGACTGGATTGCATTTGTCTGCATTTATTGGTTTGCAGCCATGTTTTTTCAGTGTACACCAAACCCAGCGGACTCAATTGGTCAATACTTAAACGACAACTAACAAACCACAAACAGAACTCAATTTGTGTTAGGTAGGTTTTTTATTTGTTGTAAATGAGGATAAACCTGGCAAAACTTCAGAAAACCTTCAAATTTCAATGCAATGTAAAGTTGGATTAAAAAATAAATGTTTGTTTGACATAACAAAGCCACACCAGCTGATGAAGTTAAGCAGCAAGAAGAGAGGTCTGTGGTTTTCTCTGCTGAAAACAATTTTTTTATGTGTTTCGTAATAACCGAGCTGGACTGTCTGAAAGAAAAGAGACAAAAAAAACAGAAGAAAGATAAACAGGAGAGTGAAAGAGCACAGGCTAAAGGCTAAAACAGTCTCTAATGTGTTTGTGCTAATGTTGATTCCTGTCCACATGCAGCAGTTATTCTGCAATGATCTGTTCAAACCTGAGAATCTATCAATAAAATGAAGAGCCAGGTTACGTTTGCTCTGCTTGGTGAGGTTGGAGTTGGTATATGAGCACTGGTAGGACACAACCAGGTTTTATTAAAGCTTACACGACATGTATCAGAGCACTGGGCTGTGAGTGGCGCTAGATCCGGCTACTAAACAACAGTGCTACATAACTGCTGATAAATACCTTGTTGTGTTGCATCTTGTGAAAAGTTGTCTTGAACAAAGAAAAGTAGAGTTAAAAAGAAGATCCTGTCTCCATTCATTTTTCAAAACAAATAAAAGTCCTCCGGCCGAAGGAAGTCGCTGTAATCCACTTCATTCTGTTTCTCCTCACAGTCACTTTATGATTCTCAGGAGGCCGATCAGATTTTTCCAACCACACATTGCAGACTCTCTCACTTAAAGTGGGCCTGATTCAGATGTTGTTTGATAACATCTTTTGCTAAAAGAAACTTCACTAGTTCTGAAATCGCTGGAAAATCCCAACTTGTTCCTTTTTGATTCAGCCAAGAAGGAAAAAGTGAAAGGCCACAGCTGCAGCGAACAGAGCTGGAAACAAGAAGCCGCAGACATTGAAACCAGGTGCGACATCTTTTGTTTTTGTTGCTCCGCCACGCGCGTCTTATAAACATTACTCAGTTTATATTATTATCGGATATGAGCGACATTAACAGTCCTGAAAAACACTAACACACTTCTCTGCGGATCGTCGGGGTAAAGCTGTGGAACATTACCGACTAATTCCACATCGAGGGGAAATTCAGAATTACTAGAAAGGGCAAACCCACTCTGCTAATTCTCAAATTAAGCACCAGCATGTTTTCCTTCTTCTGGCTTTAATGGCGTCTTTAAATAGAAGCATCCCAGGCTCTAGGTTATGGTGCAGTCGTCAGCTCTGTCTGCTGAGCCGGCTTTATGGCCTGGCGGAGGGATACAGCTCATTTGTTGGGTTTTGGTCCCGCAGCAGTGTGACTGGATGAATGAGCGCAGTGATGGCGAGGGAGGGCCTGGTCGATTAGTGCGGCGCACTAACGAGCTGGGAGCCAGTGGCCCTAAAATAACACGGCGAGCAGCGCCGGCGCTGGTTTCACCGGGACGGGGGCCGAGTTGGAGAGTAAATCAAGCAGGAAGGAGAGCTGTGTACAGATTCAGGATGAAACGTCACGCAGATTTATGTCCTCAGTAAAAACCTGCTCCTTTTTAATGGCTGCAGTTTCCTCCGTGCAGGACTCCAGTCTCTCCCTCTCTTTCTTTCTTTCATTCTTTCACAGTCTGGTCAGTTCCCTCGCTCTTTCTGTCTCATTCATAACACAACAGCTCCCATTTTTTTTTTCTCTGATCTGCCAAACAGGTAAAATATCACCAATTTGTTTGTCAGTCAAATTCATTTTGATAAAACTTTTTACACTGCAAATAATCTTGCACTTGCCAAGATTTAAAATCTTACTTTAAGACATGCTTAATAAAATATCTTGTTTTAATGTTTTTTTACTCATTTTCAGCATTTAAAACTATGTTAGATCTCAAAAAAAGCATGAACGTTTCAATTTTGTCTTAATTAGTCTGAGAATCCTAAAATGAGTGGATAACTGTTAAAACAAGTTACTTTGGTTTTCTCACATGTAATTTCATAACATTAAAACTTGTTTCAAGATTTAGCTCGACCTCAAGTTGCTTCATTTAAGAATAACACAAAAAATCATCTTTTTAAGACACAGTTTATTTAGCAAACAGCTCAGAATTTTACAAACCCATGCTCAAAAATTAAGAATTATCTTCATCACACTTCTCTAATTCTAGTAGTTTTGACTTTAAAAAAAGTGATATTTTTCATTCCATTTGCTAAAATTAAGAATATAAGAAGCATGAAATTAGATTCTATTGCTCGTATTCAGAATATTTCACTTAAAATTCTTCTTTAGGAAGTTTGTTTTCAAGCATTTTAATCTAAAAATGAGCATTTTCCTCTTGTTTTAAGATCTGAGAATACTTATAAAGACCATCTTGTTTTTAGATTTATCAGTCTTATTTCACAATTTCTAATCAAGTGAAATTATCTTGCTGCATGGTCAGATAATTTCATTAGTTTTAAGATATTTTTCCATCAAATTTAGTATTTTTATCTTATATTTAGACTCCCTTTTTTGCAGTGTAAATAATTAACACCTGATATAACAGATTATAGATGCTGAAATGAAAATTACAGGAAACTCAAAGTGACACTGAGAAAACAGCACAAATCATACCAGACTTCACACATTACCTTCATATTTTATAACATCGTTGTTGTGCTTTTATCCCACCACGTACAAGCAGCGAACTGAGCATTCAAGGCAACGAAGAGACATGAAATATTTTACTTTATCCATTGTTTTTATATTTAATGTCATTCTTTGCACTTTGGCACGTTGGTAAAGCCATTTAATTTGATTTGATTTGACATTAGATTGGATGTGAATAATACAAATCGTTCCACTTTCCTCTGAACCCTCTTTCCGTTTTCCATCAGTGTCTTATCTATAAACCTGTGTCTCTTTTCGTGTGTTTCTGTCAGGACTGGACTGGAGGCAATCATGGAGACCTATGCCTTCTGGAGACCTCCGGTGAGGACTCTGACGTTTGAAGACTTCACCAACATGCAGAAACAGCAAGGTGCGTTAAAACCACTTTAACACCTCTGTGTGGAAGAAAACTTGTTGTTTATGTCAGTCTCTTACATCAAAATTAAATGCATATGATCTATGAGAGGATTCATTTACAGAGTAGCTGCATAAATACCACATAAATGCAGTGTTGTAGTACTTAAGACTGTTCTTGGTCACATGACAATATTATAAAGGTCTTGGTTTTGACTCAGAGAACACTTTTCTGTCTTGTCTCGGTCTCAGACTGGCTCGACTCAATATTTTCTTCGACTGTGTTAATGAAATAATCATTCAAGAATAAATTTTCTGTTGAACTGTCCCTGAGTAATAAATGTTGTAATTTAACTAAAAACATTTAGTGTTACCTCACTGATTACAGTGCCTTATGTGTCTAAACACTGACTTTAGGCCTCAGTCATCTGAGAAATAAACATCTGGTTTTCAGATATTTAAATAGCTCCAGAGTTTTAGCAGCTGTTTAATGAATACAAAGATTCCTTATTTTTTGTTTTTTGCAAGAGTTTAGTTGAAAAAAATGGTCAAGATTTGAGAATTTTGCATGTTTTTGTCTGTCAAATGTGTCCAATAGAAACTTAGATTAAAGACAGAAAGCTCTTTAGCTGTTCAACCTTGTCATAGTTTTTAAAATGGATTTTTATGATCTTGAACTCGGGTAAGTCCTGGTCTTGGTTCGTGTAGTCTGAGTGCAACACTATATCAATACAAGCGCTATTTTTTTTACTGAACTGAAAAGACAGGGTAAGACTTCTCATCAAAGATGAACAGTTTATTTTCTCATTTTTGGAGATATTGCCTTTGTCTGTGTTGAGTTTGATGGTGAAAGGTGAGGATTTACCTATCTGGGAACACCAAAATATGGAAGTGCACAAAAACTAACAATCCCAGATATAAAAGAAGCATTTTATTTACTTTTTACGATAAAAATAACTGAAACCCTGCCATTACTTTGCAGAACACAACCTCCACTCCTCCACTGCCTATAGATTAGCCTCTTTGTTTATCAAAATAAAGCAAATTTATCTGGTCCTGCCGCCAACTATCATTATTTGACTTTACTTAAGTATAGCTGTATCAGCTTCTGTACTTTATTTACAAATTAACATCAAAATAAAACAGTTTTTCAGCAAATGAATCGACTTTAACAGCTCTTTAAATCTCAGTCATGTGGTAAAACAGTCAGTTCCTGCATATTTAAGTCTCTCTCTATAATTATCACGACCTTGGTGTTCCTTCTGTCCCAACCTGAACTCTCTCTCTGCATACTTTCCTCTCGTATATCACCCATCACCGCTTCAGCTCTGCTTGTCCTTCACTTGAGTTTGGCCATATGTTGCTGCTCTGGCACATCGGCCTGCGTCTGCTGAACTTTTCACATCCCGCGCCGCCCTTCAAAATAAAATCGTTAAACAAACCCTGTGGCTTTTGGAGCGTTCGGGAACACCAGCCAGTTTCAGTCACAGTCACCGCCCTTTGTCTCGGCTCGGGGGCCCGGTTGTTTCTCGTATCGAGGGCCACTGCGCTTTAAAGGAACCTTGTTTCCTCAATGACTCGTTCTGGGTTACTTCAGCGGGTCAGCATGACGTGACGCTGCGTCGCCGTCCAAGCAGGCGCACACATGTTTGTTATCATTAAACGCGTCCAGAGTAATGAGGATTTAATCAAAGTCTGTGAGTCGCCAGTGAACCCTGTGTCACCCTGAGAGGACACGGCTCTAAGTGTGTGTGTGTGACTCTACGTGTGTGTGTTTGCCCTCAAAGCAGCAGGCCGTCTTTTCCCTCCAAGTAATCAACTATTCCCTCTCGAGCTTTCCAACTGGAGGAAAACATGACATCACCAAACTCCCATCCTCTCATCCTCCCTTTCTTCCTTTTTTTACTCCTATATGTCCACCTTACTTTCTCTCCCAAGCCTTTTTTCTTTTTTTAAAATATTTTCCTGCTCCGTTTCGATATTATCGAAGGCATATGTTGCAGAATCAGAACCCCAGCCAAGCCAGTCCTGGATTATTTAGTTATGCCTCCGCCTCACTCCTGCTTCAGGCTGAATTTCTCCAACGGCAAAATGAACACGAGCCAAATTCTCATTAATCGAGAAATATGTGATTGATATCCCACAGCTATCATTTCACTGTGAAAGACTCGACTTTTAAAGACTCAATTTGTGCCAACAATGTGTTTTTCGGTTTCTGATATATAAATTTCCTCCCCCACCGCCTGCATGAGTACAGTTTATATAAAAAGCTCAGTGGCTTTTTATTTAGAGGAGAGCTGGGGATGTGGGCGGCTCTGATGACCACACATGGTCAAAAACTGGATCCATATTTATCTGCACATACCAGTGAAATATGGTGTTACATCCAGCAGATTCAAAGAGAACGCTGTGAAAATAGTTCAAGGATGAGAGTTTGAAAAAGTTGATTGCAAGAAAGATGAAACTGACAAACAGTGGTAGCTGCACGTCTCTGTATTTGCAGGAAGGTGGTGTGAAATGCATAGATTGTTTTTGTGTCTGTGTGTATGAAGTAGGGATGGGTATTGATATGATTTTATTGATACCATTGTCTTAATTGATTCTGCTTATTGACCCAATTCTTTCTCAAATACTTCTGTGAATTTTCTGTGTACAAAAAATTGCTTTGCAGGTTTTCTGTGTCATTATCATTCTATCCAGTTGAGAAGTAAATAAAAAGGAAATAGGTCCATAGATTTAGATATTCCTGTCTGTCTAAATGACTACATAAAAGTAAGTAAGTGTTGTATGTTATTGACTCATGTAGGCCGCCTAGCACAAAAAAGATTTTGAGATAAACAGTTGAATTTCTGACCCCTAAAATGTTAGTTTAGTTATAACGACTGAAAAACAGAGAGCTATCTTTGACTCTTAACTTTTTTAAAATGATATAGTGCAAAATATCCTTAATTGTGTTAAGTGAAACAAATATAAAATACAAAACTACTTAAAAAAGACTAAGTTCAAAAAGAAAATTTAAAACAAAATTCAACAATCCCAAGGAAAAAAGGATCTTTCCGAATAGTTTAACACTCAGAGGACGTTTGTGTAAAACAAGTGGTTCAGTCAGGAGCAAAAAAAATAGCAACTTTAGCAGCGATCGCATGATCATGATGCCGAAATTGCGATTTTGATCTGAAAACGATAAGTTGTTCAGACCAATAATCAACGAGGGCATCGTGAAGCAAAAAGGCTATTGATGTCGATGGATCCAACCATTTCTGATCAATTCTTGAAAAGAACCAGTTATTGATGCCCACCCCCAGTATGTAGAGAGTAAAGGAGGTGCAGTGAGGCTGATGATCTGTGTTTAATCCTGTCTGTGTCTGTGTTTTTTTCCAGGTGGAAGCACTGGCACCTCCCCCACCACCTCCAGCACGGGCACCCCCTCCCCTTCAGGTGCAGCTCACCTCCTCTCCCCCTCCTGCTCCCCTCCCACCTTCCACCTGGCCCCTAACACCTTCAATGTGGGCTGCAGAGAGAGTCAGCTCTGTAACCTCGGCCTGTCCGAGTACCCCGCCTGCGCTCGCAGCAACATGGCCGCCCTGCAGGGTTACGGCGGCCTGGCCGACAGCTCCTACGGACGCCTCCAGGCCGCAGGGGGCGCTGTGGCTTCTGCTCAGCCCTCTGAATCCTTCCTGCCGCAGAGGACTTCCTCTTTGATCGCAGCGGGCATGCAGGGCAGCGCTCACGCCTCCCTGACTGGCGGCGGGGGTGGCGGCAGCAGTGGAGGGAAGATGGACGCCTACAGCGGTCAGCTGGGCTCCTTCCCGGCGTCCCAGCTTCAGTATGTGATGCAGGCCGGAGGAAGCTCCACCTCCGCTTCCTCCTCCTCCTCAGGCTCCTCCCCTTCCTCCGCCCACATGTTCAGCGGCAGCCACCACCACGTGCAGCAGGGATCCTACAACGCCTTCTCCCTGCACAACCCCTACAACCTGTACGGATACAACTTCCCCACCTCTCCCCGCCTCGCCGCGAGCCCCGAGAAACCGCAGGGAGGTCTGCTCTGCTCCTCGTCGCCCGCCGGGGCCTTCGCCGAGCGCCAGTACCTGTCCAACGGAGGCATGGACTCTATGCACATGATCGGCAACTCCACTGGAGGCCAGCAAGGCAGCGGCTCCTGTGATGGACGTCAGTACAGCGCCTCCTCTCAGATGTCCATGCACATGGTGTAGAAACAGACATCTAACCTCACTGTCCTCCAAGTCTTTCAGCTGAAAAGCAAATCTCTGAAGCAGGTTTAGTGTTTTGTTTTTTTTTACCAGAAGTGTTAATGCACTGAGGTGCAGAACGAACATTTAAAGAAGGAAGTCATCTCATGGTTTTGTTTTTGAGAGACACTCCACCACTTACAAAGCCTTAAACAGGGAATTCAAACTAATATTTAATGATCTTTGTATAAATAAACCAAAGTGTTTTAACAGTAACTTTACTCTCACTGTCTTTGACGGGGGAGAAACAACAAACTCAGACTGTAACTGTAACTTAGAGGAGGTGCTGTCGTCCGTTTGGAATATGGTGCAATATTAACACCCGTTTCAAGAGACTCAAACTGGATGAAACCAAAGAATCTTCACTGTGATCCAGAAGTTTGGACTTCACGCAGCACTTAATGTTTCAGAAGCAACAAAGGGTCAGTAGTTTGCTGTTCAAGTCCGAAGTAGCTGGAAACCAAAGGAACAACCGGACACGATCACGGCTCCACAAAAACTTTGCAGCTCCGGCTGTTCTGCTAAACAGGGTTTAAAAAACACAGACGTTTGGGTTAACTGAGGAAAGTGACTTCAGAACGACCTCATCCACCGTCATCCTCACAGACTGGTCTCTACTTTTTGAGTGGATTATGTTTTTAGGTAAATATATATATATATATATATAAAGATGGCGAATGCAATCAATAACATAAGCTTTAAAGTTGTCGTGTGAAAAGTTATAAAAGAAGCAATAGCACAGCAGAGTAATTAAAGTATGTTTGGTGTGATGCAGAAATGTGTATTTAAGTGCTGAGCAGTTTAACATTTTACAGGCCCATCTCTGTTATAAAAATGTGTGAAAAAAAGAAATAGCAACATTTTTGAGGCATTTTGAAAAAATGTAAATACAGGTGCCAAGCACGTAAAAAGCTCAATAAACGATTTAATTCATGTACATGGTTTGAGTTTTTCCTCTGAGTTTGCATGTCCTGATTTAAAACATGCAGCAGAAAATCATTCATCATCGGGATGTGAGCAGGCCCAGTATTCAAATTATAAGGTATAAAACATATCAGGATTAATTTCAGCCTTTTGATTAGGTTTACTGTTTTTAACGTATCTAAATGAGCATCTATTTATATATTTGACCATATTACATCAGCAACTCCCACAATTATTTTTCCTTTTCACCGCTCTGTCATTTCACCTGCTGCTATCAGGGTCAGGCAGAGTGATGTGCTGCGTGAGCGGTCGAGTGAGGATTTTATATAAGCCTTTGGGCTTCATTCTTACTTGAAAAAGTAGGTAAAGTGGATATAATATATGCTTTATGGACATTTCTGTTTATCAAGTTCAGGTACTGTTACATTGCAAAACTATGACTCAGTCACAAGTAAAAGTACTGGTAGAAAATTACTCAAGTAAAAGAACAGAGTATTTATCAAAAAGAACTACTCAGATTATTAGTTACTTTTAACTGGTGATGTCACTGTCACCTCTCCAGATAGGGCTCTAAATTTTATGGTTTGCTTTACCAATAGTTAAAACGCCAAGAATCAATAATCATATATAATTACTGATAAGATAGAAAACAAGTGTTTTTCGCTCATTTTGATTGGTTGTTTTTTGTCTTTCTTTTTCTCATTTTAATTTTTTAGTTCCTTATTCAGCAAAGGTCTCAGGCAGACAAAAAACAAAATTAGATGAGGTGCAGTTGCTGCCACCACTATTGATAGAATATCCATGAATACATTTTTAACTGGTTAAATTCTTCAATTAGTGATCAATCAATAACATTTTTGTTTTGTTTTTTTCCATATGTCCTGGTTTTCATTGGCTTGTTTGCTCTCAAATCACCTTACTGGCTACAAAAATGCAGATAAAAGGAATAAATATTAATGTAAATTGTTCTCAGTACTCAACTATGATTTTAAAAGTAACTAAGTAGATTACATAATGATTACTGAAGTACAAGTAAAAGTACAGACTTGAAAATCTACTCATAAAAGTACAAGTACCCAAAAGTCTACTTAAGTACAGTAATCTCAGTATTTGTAATTAATTACTTCCCGCCGCGAGAGCACATCCTCTTGAGCTCGTGGGATTCAAATCTGCGCGCGGTAGTTAAAAATCTGCGCGTGCGAAATTCTGAACACCGCACGTGAGACATCATTTAGTGCGCGGGATTTTTGACTACGCAACAGCGTCTGGCAGTTTCTCCGCCTTCTCCTCCTGCCACTTCCCACGAGGAACAAAACAAACAAAATGTCTGGATTAAGCGCGTGGCAAGTTGCTTCGTCGTGGGCTGTTAGAAGGAGCAAAGTGTCTTTTTTTCAACCCCCATGTCTGAAGAATTGAAGACCAAGTGGACGAATTTTATTTTTGACGGAAACATCCAAACAGGTGTATGTGTTAGCCAATTCACACCTGACTGCTTTAGCAATGAGAGACTGAACAGAGCAGGAAACAGGGATCACTACCGACCGTCCGCAACCCGCGAAGCCTGAAAGAGGTAAGTTTTGTGATAATTCGTGTTGTTTCACTGGTAAATGTACAGGTTATCCTGCTTGGTAGCTGTCAGAATGCTGAGTAACCGTTAGCACCAGGTTCGAACTCATTTGCATATTCAAATGAGGTCATTTGAATATGCAAATGAGGGCGCTGAAACTGCCCGCTGAGAAAACTGCCACATTCATGTCTTTAAACATCAGACTTCTGCATCAAATGACTTTTAACTGTTTTATCTAATATGTATGTCATATCAAATTATGTTTTACTGTAAATTTTTGCTGCCTCTTGGCCAGGACTCCCTTGAAAAAGAGGTTCTTAATCTCAATGGGACTTTCCTGGTTAAATAAAGGTTAAATAAAAATAAAAAAAACAGTTTTCAAAAGTATAATAAGGCACCTTGAAAGCACTTCAGCATGGCAAACCATTTTTAACATAAAAAAAACCAAGTTCAACTCACCGAAAATAACATCGCAGATATCATCAATGAATTTTTTACTTGTCTTTGTTACATTTTAGATAGTTGGAATTTTAATTCGAGAAATCTGTTATTTAGTTTCACCTACTCAAAAGGAACATTCCAGATATCCACAAATACATTCTGTCCATCCACATCTGTCATTTCAGATATCTACACCGTCATTTTGGACATATATTTTCATTTTTCATCATTCATTTTTCTATCTTTTATGTTTTGTACATTGCCTATTTATAGTATTTTTTATTCTTGATTTTCTATTTTTTCAACTACTGTAGCCAGAAGTCCAGCAAAATTTCCGTTAAGCCTGTATAATGACAATAAAAGGATCTTGAATCTTGAATCTCGAATCTCGAAAAATGTCACTTTTTGCTATTCATGTGAATGGGGTTTCTCATTCAAGATATCTACTATGTCATTTCGAATATCCAAAATGTGACTTACAGATATCTGTAATTCACATTCAAGAAATCCCTAAATACATTTTGACTGGTTAAAATTCTATTTACAGATATCTACAATTCATTTAACCCAGTCAAAATTTGATTTTGGATATTGGAAGAAGGAACTGTAGATATCTTGAATTGAGGTGAATTAAAGATATCTGTAATTCTGATTCTGCCTCGTCAAAATGTATTCCGCGATATCTGCAATTCATCTGTAGATATCCGTAACTCACATTTTGGATACCTGAAATGACGTAGTGGATATCTTGAATGAGAAACCCCATACACATGAATGGCAAAAAGGGACATATTTCAGATATCCAAAGTGACATTATAGATATCTGAAATGACAATTGTGGATAAGCAGAAAGTATTTGCGGGTATCTGAAATGTTCCTTTTGACAAGGTGAAGTCAAATTACAGATATCTGCGTCGCATATCCAGTCTAGTTTTTAAATGTTAAAATAGCTCGCCATACTCCAGGAAATAGTGTAAAATTGAACCACATTTCAGTCAGTCAACCCTTCAAACCAGGATAACAAAGAATGACACCATTATTAATCTCACCAGAGAGACACACACACACACACATCTGCTCTGCACCACATCACAGGCCCAGGCTTCAAACGCTGACGTAATACATCGATCATAAACCAAACTGGAGGAAAACGACCCCAAAAAGCCTGATTTTCTCCCTGCTGGTTCTGTTTATCAGGAGAAAGAGAGTCTGTGAGCTCTCAGCTGCACGGCTGCAGAGCTGGATGCACATAAATAAGGCACCTGTTAGAAAAGACAGAGAAATCCTCTTGTAATCATTTCAACCTCTGAGAAAGGGAAAACATGCAGCGTTTGGGTTCATTACTTCTCCAGCTCTGTGGTTCCCCTTCTTCTTCTTCCACGTTCCCAGGCTCCGGGGATTTAGCCGGGGGCCAATCAGCGTCCATTACACGCATGTCTCTCTGACCGGCTCTCTCCAATCACTTCCTATCACAGCACAGCCCCGGCCATGAAATATCATATCTGAACCATCATCAGAAAACGAAGGCCTCGGTATTGAAAACACCTGTTTTTCCAAGCATGACTTCAAATAATGAGCGCAGTGATGTACCGGAGAGAAGCGCATGATTTCATAATTTGGCTCCACTCCATCTATCTGGACATTATTTCCAATAATTATTCACGTTATTTGTCTGATATACGCCCCCCTATCTGATTCGAAATCATCCTGTAACCTCCGCCTTCTTTCTTTACCACAAATTTACCTCAGGGTTTTTGAATTAGGAGACGCAGCATGTCTGTTTTTATACCATCAACTGAAGCACGAGCTGGATTAAGAGTCAGTTTCTCCTTTATGCAGCTCCAGCTCCAGAGAGGACAAGGAAAAGATGCAGATTTAATAGAGTATAATAGAGATCACCATCAGCATGTGAATGCAACACGACTTATTTGCATCAAGCGCATGTGGCTCGCTGTACAACTTAAGTCTGCAACAATAAGAGATCTAAACAAGGCATAATCTGCAGCTTTCAGCCCATTAGGAGTGGGTATCCCATAATCCCCCTTGTCACAACCACTGATCTCTCCATTCGAACATATTTCAGGCATTTTATGAGACTCAGGATCACTCAGGAGGGTTTGGTGGCTACATGAAAGAAAGAGGAAAACTGACATTTCTCGGACAAAGACGCCTGGATTTGATAATTCTTTGATACTCCAATCATAATTCCTGGTAAACTGTTGCCCTCTTGTGTTTATTCCTCTCTTTTCTTGGGAGATTCCTGGTCTGGACTCATCTTCACAGTGAATTACAGCTGACAGCAGACGCAGATCTACTTCTCTGAGGTGTTACAGCGCGCCTGACATGTGTATTGAAGTATTAAATCACCGCTGCTTCACAAAGGGCTTTCACATACCTTCAGCCGCCGTACGCCAGTGTTTTTTTTTCTCTTTTTCTTTCCCCCTCCTCTGAGGAACATCTTGAAACTATTTTAAGATTGATAAAGTCATGATACAGATGTCAAGCTTAAAAAAAGGAAAAGGCTCTGGTGATGTGGCCAATGTTTTTACAGTCACTGAGGAACAGATCTCAGAGGGCAGGTTGTGTAATTCTGGAGTATGATGACTCAGAGAGGAGAAAGTACACGTACTGTAAAAGATGTAATGATCCTGACTGATGAGGCGTCTCTCGAGCTGAGTTAAAAACCCCGTTTGAATTCCTTTACCTGAGCTGGGGGAAGTTTTTGCACATTGTTAAAGTAGTTTGTGTGGTGGCTGACAAAGCTGACCAATCTGCATGTGACCAAACAGTTTTCACTTGAAGCTGCAAATTCGTAATTACATGCACAAGTCTTTCATTTGGAGTGTGTTGTAAAGACTCTTTGCATTAAAATCAATTAAATTATTTCTGTATTTGAGGCATTTAACTCCTGCAACTGTTGCAGGTTGGATATTAAGTCATGATTTTGGTAAAAACAAGTCTAAATTATGAGACAAGGTCATAATTTTGAGATACAAGGTTGAAGTAATGGAAAGTAGAAAGAAAGGAACCTAACTAAGAAGAAGTTTTACTTTGGAGTGAGTTCTCGCTGCTGTTAAATATCATAGAGAAATGGATTGTGGGTAGATTGGGACTTACTTTAAATGCGGTTTTACCACAAATAAAATATTATCTTTGCAAGCAGATTCTCATGGGATAGTGCTGAGGAAATGCACCCTTGAAAGGATTTTAAGGAAGTGAAGGGATGCAAGAACTACGGTGCCACTTGGAGCACATCAATTGCATAATTTCAACTTTTTAATCTCATAATTTTTACCAGTGTATTTCATAATTGCGACTCAATATGGGCAAAAAAAACCTCAACAAAGCCAGTTTTCATTTTTATTTTTTTAACTGTTGGAAATGAGCTTCCATAACCTTGTCAGTTGCTCAAGTATTGGAAGGAGAATAAATTCTACTTCTACTAGATTCTTCCCGTCGCATAGGTTTACCCATGTCTGCAAAACATAAACTTAGATCTTTAAATATCTAAATAACACCTGAAAGCCATCTGGGAAGTTCCTCAGTTTAATGAACACCAAGTAGCTCTAAAACAGAGCTGTCTGCAGTTTTTATATGTTTGTGTATGTTTATATGATTTGCACACTCACACATGGATGCTGAGATAAAACACACTCACACATTCTCAAACTTCAGCCAGGTCAAAAAGAAACAGTCTAAATGATTTTCTTCTTCCTCCTCAGGAGAGAAGAGATCTCGGAGATATGCTCGACCCACACAGGCAGGTGGTTCTGATAAAACCCCCGGCCCATCGATGTCCCATGATGCCGTGCCTGCGGAGTACAAAGACGCCCCACAGCGAAGCCCCTGTGTCTAAATGAGAGAGGTCCGGTGTGGCGTGGCAGTCTGCAGGCAGGCCCTCAGAGATCCAGCGGATAGTGTGACTGACCGGGCAGGTGACCCGGATAATGAAACCCCCGTGGAGGGTTGATGCTGGAGTGTGAGAACCGGAGAGGTGGAGACTGAGGAGTGTGAGCGCAACAGATGTGCTGAAAGGTTAGTGCACTGGCAGAGGAAAGACGTGTGAGTTTGTTTGAATATTTTATTGATCTGTCACTGACTGGTTGATAAATTAACTCCCATTGAACTAAAACAACAGCTCCTTGGATGAGGCGTGTGAGAGTGTGTGATGGGATGGAGGGCTGGCAGCAAACAGATGTTTTTGGATGAAGGATGGGGGACAAAGAAAGCTCTTGGTCCAGATTCAGTGAAACAGGTGTCTCCCGACTGGAGAATAGAAATTGGCAGCAGCAGCTCATTCATACAGATTTGGTCTTTGCATGAGATGTCTGTCTCTTAGCATGAAGACTTCATTAGGCAGACAAAACATCCACTTTTTCCAAGACATGTCTTCCTTTTGATGGCAAAATTACATCCAGGGGGATTTTATAAAACCCCTCTAAACGTTCAGCTTGTTTAACAGACCATTGATATTTATAATAAAGTGTTGCACTGGCATTTTTCTGATGCACCAACCTGTCAAGATGTTGAACATACAGGAAAACATGCTCTGACTGTTTGTGCTGTACTCTCAGACGGAAAATGCTGAGGTGGAAATGCATTTTCACAGACCAGTTGCAGTAAACAATAGTACCCCTCTTTTCCTTGTGGTTGTGACCAGTATGGAGAACATTTTTTGACCATGAAAGTTAAAATTCTGCATTACAAGGTCGAAAATTTTGAGAAAAAGCCAGAGTAATGACACAAAATGTCAAGTTTTGGGCCAAAAAGTCAAAATTATGAGGAAAATGTCAACATTTTGAGCTACAAAATCTAATTATTGAGAAAGAGTCAATATTTTGAGATAATAAAGGCAATGTTTTCAGTTATAAAAATCAAAATTCTGAAACGAAAAGTATAAAATTTGAGATAAAAAGTCAACATTTTGAGTTAAAAAGTCAGTTATGAGATAAAAAGCCTATATTTTGTGGCAAGAAGTCAAAATTTTGTGATTAAAGGTCAATATCACAAGAAAAGGACTGACAAACTTTTGAGCTAAAAAGCCAGTTATGAGGTAAACACTCAATTTACTGAGATACAGTCCAAATTTCGGGATATTAAAGGCGAAGTTCGGAAATAATAAAGTTAAAGGTGTGAGACAAATGTTGAAATTTTGACTATTTTTTTTCAAATCTTTGACTTTTTGTGGAGAAAAAAAGAAAAGAAATCTCAATTGGGTTTTTAGAATATGATCACCTGAGTCTCAGTGAGCATTGAATTGAGTTTGGGATGAAAAGTGATGCATTAGATTCTCGTCTACTGTCATACAGCTGGAGGTCAGTGCATTATTAAAGGTCACATCTCATTAAAAACATAGTGTGAGTGTGTGTGTGTGTGTGTGTGTGCCCCCCTGTCCTGGATGCCCTCTTTCTTAAAGAGCATCCAGAGTTTTCCATTTGCTACGCTCATTAGTTTCTCAGGAAGTTTGTTTAACGCTCAACGCCGTACAACCAGCTAGATTTGAAAACACAGACCTAATACCCCTGGAAGAGTATTCTGGAAAACCCTCAGCCTAACACACATGCGTTCTATAAATCACCTTTATAATGCTTGTCACATAAAATGTTACTACAACTGTGGGCTTGAGAGCGTGTCCGCCGTGTTAAAGCTGGCCTGATTTCAGGACAGCCACACAGCCCTCAGTTTCCCCCACCGCCACCATCAATCTATCTATGGGGGCCATACATGCCCGCTGGTGCGTGTCTGAATGCGAGTTTGAGAGTGGCAGCTGCGCTCTCTCTCATGGAGCTCACCTGCACCGGCTGGGCAGACGCCAGGGACAGATTCACAGAAATTTCACGGTGACATTTCGGCGAGGAAAGTGTGTGACTCGATGCTCTGATAAAACAACATTCTCTCGTCGTGGGGAGAACAGCAGCGAACAACGCCGGCCTAATCCGCGGTAACAGGCCTGTTGAAAGCTGAATCACACCCGCGATCATTGTTCTGCATTGCGACGTGCGCTCGGAGGGGAAACAGGAAGCTGGGTCCTCTCTGCTTCCCGTGGTGGAATTCAGAGAAGCTGCACATGTTCAGTGAGCTCCTGAAACCTGTGCATCCTAAAACTCTGACCAACTGCTTGAACTCTGTCAAATTCGCTTTTAAGTCTCTGAAATGCACAGCTGGAGGACGAAGGCTGCTGAGAGTGTGTGTGCTTTTTGTTACCAGCTTTAACTCTTGAAGCACCAGGGTCGCAAAATTGTGACAATCAACATTGGATTTAACAATAGCCGCAAATATGGGGCCTCATGTAGTTTGTACTTTACACTGGGAGATGGCGGAAATCTCTAACTTCAATCTGAGGAATATTTGTAGGCGTGTTGCTACTTAAAGTTTTAGACTTTATACAGTTTGAGACCGTCTCTCGGTCAAGGAGATTAGAAACACATCAGAGAGCAAGAAAGGGAACTTTAGCAAGATTTCTGTTCACTGTTGACAAAGTATTTTGTCAACGAACAGCTAACTCAGATTCTGAAGAGGAATATTCACCCTCTGATGAAGATGGTAAGTCATCCTGTGTAGGGCCCTATGAAATCTGTTTTGTTTTTTCCCAAATTCCGTGTTTTCCGTTTTAATTTTTTATAATTCGGTCTTTTACCTTTTATCCCTTTTTTTATCACCATACAGTGTGTGCTTTTTGTATGGGTGAATAAAATGTCTGTTAAAAATCCTTAAATTTATTGATTTAATGCATCATTGCACGGCATATTAAGTCAAATTATCCCCTTTCCATCAGTTCTAGTTCGGTGCTGGTGCTTGTGCTTGTGCTTAGATGGTTGTTATCCTTTTCTCCCTAAAAACCTGTGTGGTTTTCCAACGGTGAGTGCCGAGTTGGAATCACGTCATCGCTTCATCGTGAAACGTCAGTACGTCACTAGTACTTTTGGTGCGCTGTCACCAGCGGAGGCGAAAGTTAAGCTTGTAAGAGTGTTGTTATCTTTATACAGATAGCGCTGGAAATGCTTTGAAAAGCAGAGATTTATTTCTGTTTCTTTTGGTGGTTTTCTGTCCGCTGAGTGAGCTCGTCAGTGTGTGTGAGCGCACGTGTGCTTCGAAGCGGATACAGGGGAGAGTTTGCACGTGCAGAGAGGCAGAAATGATCCCGTCATGTGAATTGAAATATAGATCGTTTAGCTTTTTAGTTTGTTGAATGAAAGAACATGCACATGTTTCAGTGTTTCCCCTTGGTTTACAGCCTTCAGGCAGACATTTATTTATGTATGATGACCATATGTCAATTGCCGCGCCATTCCGCGTTTAACAGTAGATTCTGTTTTTAAAGGCCAATTCCGCGATTCAGTTCACGCGGAAATCATAGGGCCCTACCTGTGAGACAGAAGTGATGCTGCTTCTATACGCACCGGCAGTCTGTTCGCCATGACAATCCACAAACGGCACATACTGGAGCCAATGCTTTGCTTTATCCATGGTGGCAAGACGGGTGGTCAAAACACTGCTTAAGGTGAAGGAGGGTAACAGGAATGTTAGAAAATCCAGAAATACACATTAGAAGCTGTGTCTGCTGCTATACTTTGAAACGTGTTTACAGAATATCTGTAAAAGTTGAGTAATCTGATATGATATAATCTGATAGAGATAGATCGATAGATACTTTATTGATCCAGATGGAAATTCACAGTATCCAGTTGCAGGTTACAAAGACATACAAGACATAGCATGCAACAGTATTTCAAAATGAAAAATTACCTGCATCTAAAACCCCTCCTCCTAAACGCCCATATATCAATTAAGAAAAAGAAAACAGACTTAAAAAGGAATTTTACACAACTGTGCATGTGTTGTGACATTGTGCATTGAGAAGTAGCACAAACCTGTAAACAAAAAGAGAAAGGGAATATCAGTTCTAAAGTTGTGAAGGACAGATACAGCAAAATGTATGCAATATGATGTCATGATATGCAAATTATATGAGTGCATCAACTCTCATCACAAACTTTAGGTCATACTGATGATTTTTCCCATTAACAGTTTGTCTTGATCTCTAACCATTTTCAAACTACAACCTTTTGAAGTAGTGGTTTCAAAACTGAAGATTTTATTGAAAAACTGTGGCACCTACAGGGTTAAATGTGGAGCAAAAACTGAACATGAAGAAAGAAAAAGATCACAAGGTCAGCCAGCATGATGTTTTCAGACACTCAGCTTAAAGAGCCTTCAAAGGAAACTGTAAAGGTTTCAACAGGAAGCAGACCTTCAGCAGAAGCACTTGTCTCCACGGTAACGACAGCAGGTGTTGAAAGAGCAAAGACTCGAGGACACACTGGAAAACATACAAACTTTTGTACCACCAGCTGACATTTCTGCGTGAAATATAATTCATGAATAGCCTCTTCTGCCGCTCGCTCGCTCACTTCAGTGTGTGAAACAATCTGCATGTGAGAGTTCAAGTTCAGATGTCTCACAACATGTACGGTTTGTGAGACATCTGAGCCTAATCCCTCACACCTGCTCCGTAAAGGAATGCCAAGTTAAATTTACAGCCCTGAGTAAAGGCTCAGTGGAAAGAAGGTTTTAATTGAGGATGGCTCTGTGACGTTTAGACAGTTGTGTAGGTTTTACTTCAGAATTTATTTCCTGCGTATTTCGAATCGAGCCTAAATCATGTGAAGCTGAAGTCTGAAGGGTTGAAAAAAGATGTCCGAATACTGAGACGGTCTCAACGCGCCACGATCAGCCAACATGCTAAACTTCCTTCTTGTGTTGTAGAAACTCCTGAATCTGTCTGAGAACATTTCGCTCTAAAAATGGCATGAGATCCTCGTGAGATCTTGACAAAACTTGATGAAATGTTGAGGTCATCACACGAGGATCTCCGAAATGTTTGCCAACATATTGTAGCAAAAAGCCTCAAACATAAACGTCTGCCCTTATTTCCATCGCTGAAAGGCCTCCAGAGAGCTGGCCAATCAAAGGGAAGGGGGTTTTTCTTAAAGGGACAGTATCCAAAAAGAAACTGTCCTAATGCAAAAGGCTAACTCAGTCTAAAAAAGGAGAAACTTTTACTTCCATCTTCTTATTTTTGTTATTGTTACTGTTTGTTTTTGTTGTTGTGGGTTTCTTTTTCTTCTTTTTTTCATTTTATTTATTTAGTCTTTATATTCATTGGTCATATAATCTGTGTTTTCTGATTTTATACAGACCAAATAGCAAGGATAATCTGAACAACTTCGCTGTCCTCGATGTTTTTTCTTTTCCGTTTTGGAGTGCGATAGGTCTGTGTACTTTCAAGTATCAACAGGTCAACTCTACGACTTAAAGGGTGACCCAGCAAAACTCAGGATGAAATATTTCATGATTTATGACCTAATAAATTTACATTTAAAAGTAAATTTCCTCATTGGGTATAAATTACATCTGTGCACCTTTCATTCCACAAGGAAGCGTTTCTCTATGACATTCATATTTCCTTTGCAACCCAAAATAAATTCTGATAGTAAGAAGTCTCTGAAGCATCACATGCAAGTTAAACTTGAAAAGGAGATGCACATATTAACCCGTACTCTGCAAGTTTCTTCTGGATGGTCGACAGGAAACTTGCAGAGATTTCCAATAAGAGTAAAATTGCAATTAGAGTAATTAAACCTTTAAATAAGCTGCTTTAGAATCACTTTTATGAAACTTTTTTAACCCCTTAATAGGTGGGGATCCATCAACCATATGGATGTTTTGACTTTGGTTTGGATGCAGGGCCTTGTAGATTCTGTGAGGTGTTACCAATATTTATGTGATAGTGTCAACATGGCGGTCCTTTTGATTGACACCTCATTTGACCAATTGGGTTGATCTTTGGACGTAGTGTGAACAGGCGAGGACAAAAACGTTCAAATCTTGTTTTTTTTTACTTCAATAACTACATACTAGTTACAGTTACACTAAGTTACACTGCTGAGGTGATGTGTTTCTGGCATGTTGTGGTAGATAGTTAAGGGGTTAATGTTTTATTCTAAGAAGAAATCAATGTATTTTCTGTACGACAGCACTGAACCTGAACTCTGATGATTTAAGATCGAAACCCACTTTGGCATGAGATTTCCTCAACCCCCAAAGACTGTAGCTGTGTAAGCATTTCTTGGGAAATCTTTTCTTTCCTCATATTTACCAAACAGTAGTTGGGTTACGTGGTTACTATGTGACACCCTGAGACAGATGTGTGCCTAAAGAGTATGTGGCTGAGTCTTTAAATGAGTCTCAGCCAATCAGGGGAGAGGACGTAGATGTTGTAAAAGGAAGAGTGAGAGTGACGCTCTTTGCAGCTTTGTACGCAGACATGTCTGCTGTCCAGATTGAGACTTCACGCTCAGCCTCTGCCTGGGCAACAGGTTGTGTTTTGGACTGCACGTCTCAGGCCAGAGCTGCTCTGCCCTGCATGGCACCTAATCCACTTAAAGCCAATTACATGACCATTACTGTGATCGCCTTGCTGAAAATGACAACGCAGGCCGAGGTGGAGGGAGCTAGAGAGCGGGGTGAGCTCTCTGCTTTTATCTATATCAGCCTCAGCAGTGTGAGCTGATGGAAACATGTTTTATCTTTAGGAAGAAGCTCTAAGTCAACCTGCAACTCAGTTTGTTGGTAGATAAACTTGTTCACTTCAGTTGGTGTCCTTGAGCTTCCCACAACTCAAAGTGCAACCAGTGCACATGGCATTCATACCGTACAGGCCAAAAGTTTGGACTCACCTTCTCATTCAGTTTGTGTTTTCTTTATTTTCATGACTATTTACTGAACTGACAGACTTCATTTCTTTAAGTAATAATGGTCACTTGTTTTTCTTTAGTTAGCTGATTGATTCTTACCATAACATGAATTTTAACAGTTGTCTGTGTCTTAACCTGACTTCTGTACAACACAACTGATGGTCCCAACCCTATTGATAAAGCGAGAAATTCCACTAATTTACCCTGATAAGGCACAGCTGTGAAGTGAAAACCATGTCAGGTGACGACCTCTTGAAAAATGCCAAAAGTATACAAAGCAATAATCTTAGCAGAGGGTGGTTATCTATTTTTTTTTTTTTACTTCTCTTTATTGCGGTTTTTCCTTTTTTAAATACAAATCAATTCAACAGGATAAATCTTTGTTTACATTTACATTAAAACAAAAAAACTATACATACTTGAAACAAGAATAAAACTTCTCAAATAAAATTAAACTTAAATGAATAGTTAATTATATATATAGAGATATACATACCCACATACATACATATAAATATAAACATACACATATGTATATAATAATAATGTTAATAGTTATAATAGATATTTATGTATAGATACCTACATACATCCGCACATGTACCCCTACATATGCCCATATATGTATACCTACATACACACACAAAAACATACATACTCAGACATACTTTCATATATAAGATATAAAATGCTATAATAATACAACAACAACTTGGAGGATGTCTTGACAAAATAAATGCTCATATATTTACTGAACTGTTATTTTCGTTATAGTGGTCTATATATGGCTGCCATATAGAGTGAAACTTGTCTATCTTTCCTCCCAGGGTAAATTTGATCTTTTCCAACTGCGAATGTTTCATTACGTCATTCATTAAAGCTTGAAAAGCAGGAGGTTTATTTTTGTTTCCAGTTCAACAAAATTATTTTTCTAGCCAACAGTGTCACAAAGCATATCACATTTTTCTGGTTGTTTGATCATTTTGATTAGTGCATAACTCCATGTGTTCATTCATAGTTTTGATGCCTTCAGTGAAAATCTACAACGTAATTGGTCGTGAAAATAAAGAAAATGCATTGAATGAGAGGGTGTGTCCAAACTTTTGGCCTGTATTGTAAATCTAACCAACTAATCTAATGGAGCCATGCATCAGTGTAGAACAGAACGAAGCAAAAAACTACAGATGTGAACGTATCCTGTGATTTTTCTCTCTCAAGTCAGAAAAATCACCCACATATCTGAGATTATAAGGCCGTCAAACATTTGCCAGCTTTACTTTCTGTTCAAAGAGAAGAATACTCACTGGTTATAGATCTTGTCTCTATTTTAAGTGTCTGTTTCATGTCATTTTTTTGCTTCGTCTCAAACCCAGCTGCAGCCTCCCGCGGAGCTTCTTCCTAAACCTGCTGATGGTGAGCAATAAAACCTTCAGCCGTCTTTATTAAGAGACATTCAGAAACTGTTTTACGTTCATTCCTGTGTGTTGGAGTGCGTGTGTGAAGAACAGTAGACAGACAAAAACAGAAGGGTTGTGTGTCACCGTGCATATGGCGAGCACAAACACACACACACACAGACTGTTTCCAGCGACACGAACTGTACGACACGTTGTTTTAATTACACAGGAAGCCGGCCTGTGACATTCTTCTGCTTATTTATGATGTGTTGCAGTCAAATACATCTAAAGCAACCAAGCGGGGGGAAATCCAGGGCAGTGGTTAGTCAGGAATTTAAACCACTTGTGTGGGAAAAACACTCAGTTTCTGTGAAGACTGATTACCAAAACAAAAACAAATGCAGCTGCAATAATTTTAAGTACAGGACACCTATTTAAAGTGTCAATTATATTATGAGGAAATGTCAGTATGTGCTTTTCTTCCACTTTGTCTCTCAAGTATTGTGAATCTGAATTGACCATGATAGTCCTCTTGTCAAGTGTTTTGATTGACTGATATTTAAAAGTTGGCCGATCTAAGTCTCAGACACCAAATTTAGCTCTGGTCTGACAGTGTTTTGGCTTTGTATTTTTATTTAAGCTGCAAAAACAAGCTGGAAAAAGTCTGAACTGTCCCTTTAACACCTTTAACGCATGCAAAGTTTGCAGGAATCTATGAACAAGGAAAAACAGATTTGTAAAATGTGAAAACTTAAGTTTTTTTAGGAAGAGGAGAAGACAACAACTTTCAAAATGTTAATTTATATTTTTAATGGAGGTCATATCAAACATTCCTGATGCATTCAAGTACGTCAGGAGATCTGAATGCTGACACAGCTGCAAGAAAATTTGCCACTTTACAATTTTGGTTTAGAAATTCCTCTTAGCTACACTTGCATGACAGTATGTGTCTACAAAATAAAGAAGACTCTTGTCATGTTTTCATTACATCTAAAAGTGCGCAAAACCTAGAATTCACAAGAAAAAATGGAAAAATAAAAAACACCCAAAGGAAAAGGTTTTAATGCTCTCATGAAGTGGTTTTTCAGAGGTTTGGATGTTGAAGTTTATTGCAAAAGTGCAATGGAAACACATGTTTTGCAGAAATAGTCACTAGGCACACCTTCCTCAAGATTGGACATTATGATTGTTTGTCGTTTGCTGTATTTGAAATGTAGGCAGGGTCATCCTGGAGTTTTGGATTCACAACTTCTTGGTCACGATCCTCTCCTAAAAGTCTCTAAAATGTGGTCGCTGCCACACATACAGACTCTGACGTTCATATTTAAACACCGTCTGCCGACTTGTTGACAACATCAGCCTCACGGGAGGAGATTTTCCTCAAGCTGTGAGCAATTCTAATGGTAACAGAAACACCAGCATGGTGCAATTGTCCGTTATCAAAACTTCAGAAAGTGTAACGAGGGAAATAGACTGCATCCAGCTGCGTTGCATTTCCGCTGCGGTGCGTGTTGACTGCGTTTGTCAACTCACACTGGCTGCGTGTTACTTCCGCCGAGCTGACGAACAGTTGGTGCCGCGAGATCTTGATATTCTGTGCTCTTCACTTCACAGATCAGTCTCTCTTCATTCATGTTGGACTGTAAAACCTTACATGTGCTGAATTCTGGCGTGTCTCCGCTCATTCTGTCATATCATCCTCGAAGACCTAGATAAATACAATCTAATTTTGGCACGGTTTGTTTTATTTTGAAAGTAACAGGCTCTTTTCATTGGTATCCGGACACTACTTCCTGTCCAGCTGCATCGTCTGGCAGAGATAGAATTGCTGCGTATCACTTGCGTTTTGCCGGCGTCAGCGCACAGCCATTCCGCAAGTGGACTGATGCAGTGTGAGTTGACACATTGACCTGAATGAATCCTAGTTGATGTTTTGCCGGGCCGCAGCGGAGACGGAACGCAGACAGATGCAGTGTATTTTAGCCGTAATGGGGATGCAACTAATGTCAAATAACTTTTACTGAGTGTTGTCATTTGGTTCATTTTCTCACTGTTCAGGCTGTTTTTGCTGCACACACCAAAGCCTGCTGAAGTATGACATGCATAACTACAGAGAGCAGGCTTCTCATACTGGTCTCTGCTCCTGCTTGAGCAACCTTTTCATTTTCTATGCATTAAATGCAATAAATGCTTAATATTTGCTGTTTTTGTACCAGCAGAGCTCTGCAAGGAGTCTTCAAAGTATCACCATCATGTTTAAGGGGTCCCATCTCACTGTAGGTTAAAGTTAAAGCAACAGTTTGGGAACAGTGAGGCCTGCCCCTCAGATGCCTGGATGTCTCAGTGTAATTTTATATTTCTTCTTTTTTATCTCCAGTGAGTGAGTTGCCAGCTTTAGTTGTGTAGGTTACAGAGCAGGCACGCTGGGAGCTATCTAGTTACCACTGCCTACCACTGCCAGTGTGTGTGTGTGTGTGTCTGTGTGTGTGTGTGTGTGTGTGTGTGTATGTGTGTGTGTGTTTGTGTGTGTGTGTGTGTGTGCAGGCGGGGCATTTGTTGAGTGGAAAATGGTCTCCAAAGCTCCTCTACTCACCTTTCGCAGTGACAACATTTAGCACGGTGCACCGACCCCCCGACTCCCCTCTCTCACGCGTCAGCACCCTCTGATTCTTCCCCCCTCCCCCCAACATGTTCAGATTTCCCCTTTTCGAGGCTTCACAACCTGTTTTTGGAGTGATATATCGGTAAAGTGGTTCAGCTGGAGTAAATGCCCTTCAACAGATGGTCAGACACGACAGGGGGATGGCGGTCGGAGGAGGAGGTGGTGGTGGTGTTTTACAGTTAGAGTCCCAGTCCAGCAACCACTGTGGCCGAATGTGACAAAATGCAAAGTGGAATTCGCCGGCCCCCTCCGATCCAGAATTGGCGCAGGGAAAGAGCATGTGAGAGGCACGATGGCATGTCCTTCGCAGGCCGTGCGAGCTTGTGTGACAGCTGCGATGTTTATAGGCCGGCTTCGATGACAGTCAGCGGGGGACGGCTCGGCTCTTTTCAGACAGGAATTAGGTTTGTCATCAGATTCTAAAATCCGTCTGATTTATGACGTTTCCACTCCTGTTTTCCCTCATACCCCTTTGACCCCCACCGACAAACGCCCAGCAGGGAGACGATGACTTTCAGCAAAATTGTTTGTTTGTTTACCTCTTACTTTCACCGCAAAGGATGGATTTCCCAACCTGCAAACGAGGACCAACTGCAACAACACCAACCCTGCAATTTTTCCCATTTATTAAACGTTTGAAAACACGTCTTAGACTTTGAACAACATTTCAAATCCGGGTGAGGATGGTCGTCTTGTTGCGTATTTGGTGAAAAACTTTGCAAACACCTGTGTTTAGATTGAAGAGGAAGGGCAGTTTCAACCAATCAGGTGGTTTTGAGTTTGAGCCAATGACACCTCTGCAGTTTTTTGACTTTTTCCAGTGTTGTGTGTTGTTAAAAAAATCCCAGTACATCCTGACACACACAAGTGATGCAGACACTTGCAAAACCACTCTTTAACAACAGTCCTGCTCTTTTTCTGGTGAATGGAAAGAAAATTGAGTCGTTACTTTGTGAGAGAAAGTTAATGAAAAAAGAAAAAAACTTCATTTAGTCCAGAGAGTAAAACCAGCATGATGTCTGACTCTGCTCAACATCACTCAGGTGTTTTAATAGAAACAACTTGTCTTCAAATCATATAATGAGTGACGTTGCAGTCGAATTTTACAGTTTTAGCCTTTAGTTTTTTATATGAATCAGTCACTTGTTAGATCAACATTAAAGCCAAAATGAGTCGCCTTAGTGTGCAGAGAGTATTTCTGACAGGAGGTCGTAGAATTTGATTAAGAGTCTGAGTCAAAAAGTTAGCATGACCAAAGTTTTTGAGGCAGGTTTAACCCTTTCCTCTGCAGAGAAACCAAGCAAAAGAAATGTATTTGAACCCAGAATATGCTTTGATATGGATCATTAAAGGTGCAGTGTGTGATATTTAGCAGCATTCAGCACGGCACTTGTTTTTGCATTCAGTTAGCAAAGTGCAGGCTGTCATTGGACTTAATTGCTGAGCAGATTATTCTGCACGTGTCATTCGAATCTGACTCGATGATGAGCGAGGTTTCCCTTTCCGTGCTTCCTAATCTCCCTGATCCGCGCGGCCCCCACCTATCATTTACTAATGAAGCACTGATACAGAGATACAAGCGGACCAGCGTCTCGTCTGACCACGGTCCGAAACGACAAAATATATCACCTGACAACCAATTAATGAGGAGATTATGTGTTGAACATCTCTTTTAATAGGAGAGTGTCATCAATACCAGGAGGGTTGTGTGGCAGTGCAGTTATGTAGCGAGGCAGTTTAACAGGAGGAAACCCAGCAGAAACCCAGGGGAGGGTGGAGGGTTATTTTGGGGAGAAGCATTTGGGAAATAACTGTGAAATTTTTGGTGTCACAATACCGAGTCAAAGCAGGGATCAGTGTACAGTTTCTGCTTGCCTAACATCCTGTCAAGTCATCAGCTGGATTATGATTTGTTTAAACTCTGCAGGCCTCAAAGTGTCATCTAAATGTTTGAACAGTTTTATTATCAGCTCTTTTTTCTGGTCTGAATCACAGACAGGATAAAACATGAGCGTGGATTCGTTGACGTCGCATGCTGGTTTTTGAGGGCGATTGCTGTATTTGAAATGCTAAACTCCTCCGAAGTGTACGTCCAAAATAAATCAAGGCAGGCGGCATTTCCTCACATCTTAAAAGAAACGACACTAAGCTATGTGACACTTCCCCTCTCCTTATCGTGGGAATTTATAAGCTTTCCTCCGTGCCAGGTGCTCCGACTGGAGGACGCACGCACAAACACAAACACAAACAGCAGGGGTTTGTCATTTCTATAAACACACACACTAAATAATTAATTCAGTCTCTCATGTTTATCCATACAGCACTATTGCAGATTTATTGACATGATATTTTTATGTTGGGTCACATTATTGAAGGTGGGCATGTTTTTCCCTGCTCCTGTCTTTTTTTTTCAATTTTCATTCAACCTTAGTGTTTAAGGGGTTAAATATTTTTACCATTATTCATGATTGAAAAAAACCCCTCAAAATTTTCTTATAACCTGAACCTTGTATTGGCTTCAGATTTACTCTGCACCGTCTGTTCTGACTGTTAAAAAAGTACAAGGTGTAAAATTTTCTCCAATATTTTTGTTTATCCTTTTAGGTGAGACTTTTACAAACATATCCACATTTATTTAACAATGACTTTTGTCGTAAATGGTATTATAGACCTCATTTCTACTCTTCTTTGAGTAGAAAAAGAGCAGATATTTAGAAATTTTTTCACTAAGTTTGTTATCAGAGCTTCATATGTTGATGTATTATTATAGACAGGTTTATTTCAAAGTGTAGGCAGGAAATTGTTTTGAATTCATTTCACTTTTTTGTAATGGCAGATAGGCGCTATAAATTTTCTAAAACACACATCATTTGACAAAAATAGTCATAACTAATTTTATATGCAAATAGCGTAGTGTGGAACGATACAGTTTGAAAACCAAAGTTATGACAAAATTTTGAAATCAGGTCAAATTTACCAAAAGAAAACAGGAGGTTTAACTGGACAAGGCAACATCTCCAAGGCACCAGCTCAAATTTTTATTTATTTACTGGAATTTTTCATTGATGACTCCCTGACTTTGTTGTCTCACTTGTGGTGTCTGCTAATGATTCCTTTTTGTCCATTTTATGGGACTTGGTACATGGGAAGTGAAAGAAGGTTACCTCACTTTTTCGTGTATTTTTGTACTTCTATATGTGTTTTATATTAGGTTAAATATACCCAAAGTTACTGATGGTGTAACTATTTTTAGTGATAGTGGTCAAGGAATATTTACATGTTGCACACATAACTCGAGACAGACCATTTCAGGGACACACACTTCATAGATGGACCTGTTGTTCCTCCACTCTTTGTCTTTGGTCCATCCAAACAGAAACTATTTCTCAAGCTGTGAATTTAGAGCAGGCATATAAATCACAGCTCAGGGGTCCAGTGACGGGATCTGCAGACCTGAGACCAGGGGTCACTGATGCTATTCCAAACCCAGTCAAGCCCTTCAACCTCTGAAGGGACGACAAGGAGAGTCAGGGGGAGCAGGAAGAGGGCATCACTGCACTTATCAGGAATCAGACTGATCCGGGTCTTCAACAGTGGGTCCATGACATTTGAAATTGATTGGACATTTTTTAATATTTCAAATATTTGTCCCAGAATATTTCTGTTTCCCTTAAGTTAGAGTAGAAAATCTAATCTTTCAGTAAAAAACTTGCACATCCAGCAGTACAGCAGCTCTCTCAAACTGCACACAGGTTCACTCAGCGTTCACTTCTAACTACTGAAGACAAAAGAGGACCCGCCCCTATTGCTGCTCCACCAATCACACAGATGCATGTTTCACTGTGGCTCTGCAAGGTTCCCTGTGATTGGCTGAGAGCCTATTCAGTCTCAATCTGACTAAAATCCCCACACACACAAGGCCACAGGTTGCAACAGTATTTCAACAGAAGATGCCTTCGTAAAAGAAACACAAATGTTGATATTGGTCAATAATGGCATTGGTATCAGTTGCGAAGGTATGTTTATAAATAGCAGTGGCAAGGCCGCCTTACTCAATGTAACTTGCAGATGTTTTAGTTATAAGAACCTGTGAATTATTTGAATAGCTTAGTATTGAATCCACGATAACAAGGTATGTTTGTGCATGGTACTAGGCATGGTTCAATACATAATACATAACTTAATATGCAATCTAGATATATGAGGGGGTCCTGCTTCATCTCTCTATAACTTCGAGGGTCTTTGGTCTGAAAAACATAAAATATATTTCATGGTGAACCTGAATCTGACATCCCTTGACACCTGTGCTGTTCAGTTTTCATGGACAAGTTCTCAAGGGAGAGGAAAGTGTCTAATCACTGAGACACATTCATGCTTTTTGCAGATGATGTGATTCTGTACGTTTTACCCCTAAGTGGACTCTAGCAGATCCAAACCATATAAGTGAGCTTTTAATCCACTTGAGGACTTATCTCCAGTCAATGTCTCAAAGACAACTGGATGAACAAGTGGAGGAAATGACTCAAGAGTTCAGACACATGGAGGATGCATCTTCTGCATCCCCAGGACTGATTGAGCGACTAAGTCCACTTGGAAGGAGACTCAAGGGTCGACTCAAAGCTCATTGGATAAAGAGTCACAGAAAGGTCGGGCAGAGATACGTATGGTTATGAGGACGTGGTCATTGGACCGATGAGGCCATCACATGTAGATCGAGTTACAGATCTGGAGTCAGGTTTGTTTTCAAATCTGTAATTTGGCAAGATGAGAGTTATCTTGGACTCAATGCCAATGAACAAGCTGTTGGAGAATCCATGTGGAACTGAATCCACCAGTTAATCCTCCCATCTACGGTTCAGACCAAAGTCAACAAACTATCGCTGTGATCAGACACCAGCAGAGGTTTAGGATTGTCCGAGGCTTGATGTTGAGGCACATGGCCCGGCGGCTGAGGTTTGTTTTTCTCAAAACCGCTGTGTTGCAACAAGATGTCCTCCATTCCCCTCCTCCTCCTCCTCCTCTCCCATCTGATCTGCTCCTCCACCGCTGATCCATCATTGGCTGACAGAGTGTGTCTGTAGCTGAATTTCTGCTCCGTAAATAGCCCGGCCAGACAAGCCTCGCTTTTTTGAGCCTGCGCGATCTCCTGCTATCTACAGTAAGTCATGCGTCGTGTGTGCTGGTCTGCGAACACACTCGGCTTGCTGGGGAGCACGGCGACCCCTGGTACTGCCCTTGGCGACCCTCCACGCCAGGATATTTTAGTCCACCGACCCCCTGCTCTTCCTCTCTCTTTCTCCTTGTCAGTGCTACCTCTCCCCCTCTGGTTTCCCCTCCTCATTAATCATCCGCCGGCTGGAGGTGAAAAAAAACAAACACTACCCCCTCCAGGACACAAGGGGCAATTTTCAAGTGGTGGCAACAACTTTGCGACTTTTCAAAAATATTCTTTCCTCAGCGGGAGGTTCCAACTCGCCATGAATCTGCCAGCTGACAAAAGTTAGCACTCAGCGGAGTCTGTCAGTAACTTCAGCCCCTGTCTGACGGAGCGACATCCACACCAACAATTAGAACTTAATAAATCTGTTCCCCGTTTTAACACCTTGATTCTCCACAGCGTGGGGTGGCTCCTGGGGGGTGATGTCTTGGTTTGAGACACATTTTTCGCTAATTAACTTTCCTGACCGGTGGGTGGAGACAATGTGGACTCTGGTTGAGTTCCAGGATTGTTGAAAAGAAGAAAAATGCTCATTTAAAAAATAATTTTGGGGCATACTCATGACTTTACTTCATATGAAAGTTCCTGTAACTCACTGCTTTCGCTCTGAAGTCAGTGAATGAATCCTCTTTTCTAAAACTAGATCTGAAAGTCAAAAAACTGTTTGTATAGTTCATAGTGTAGTTTGTCCAAGCTGTGTTGCCGTACTTGTGCGCCATGTGTGGACATACCACTACACTTTGATTCCAAAAGTCACATCCTCAGCTCATATTTGAGGTACCATAAATTACGTTTTGTATTATTTTAACCCTTTATAACCTATGTACCAAGTCTGCCGGAGCATATTTTTACACTTTTACATGCTGTAGTGTCATTTTTTGTATTCACTTTTGTTACACATCAATACAACCCTTAAGTTCATATAAAACTTTTCTCTTTGTGTTGTTTTAAATGGACACATAACACTGAACAAGTAAGGACTAGGACATTACAATCAGTAAAAAGCAAAGTGAAACTTAGAAATATCAATGGTACTATACACAACTAAGACATCCAGACAAACAGAAAAAACTCACAAGTCTTTGTGGTTATAGAAATCCCATTCTCCCAACATTTATCTCTTTTCTCCTTTGATGGCAAAAAGAAAAGCATTTTTTTAAAACAGCGTTAATGATGTTTTAAGTAGTTCAACGGTGGGAGTGTTCTTCTGCAGCCAGCCTTATGTTATTGCTTTATTTTCTGAGGTACAAAAAGGTGAAAGAAGATTCAAATGATATTTCTAAAATCTCTGAAGACTGAAAGAACAGACAAAACCAGAAAATGAACGAAATCAGCAGCAGCTGCTCCAGCAAAAAACTGATCAACCAGCTCGATTTTGTTTTCAGATGAGGGGTAAAGGACACGAGGAATAATATTCTTCCAACAGAAATCTTTGCACAAAAAATAATTTTTGGACTCAACTTTTATATCCCAAACTTTATGTCCAGAATAACTACAAGAGGCACCAAAAGATGCAATAAACCACAAGATATGAGATTTTTACACAAATTTTTCTAAATGCAGAAATGTAATGGCTGTATCCCTCAAAAATGTAAGAACAGCCGGGATCTGGATTGATGAGTTCTTGTTGTTTTCGCTTTAAACTAGATTTCTGCAAACACATTACAATAAGGAAAAAGTGTAACTCTCCAGATTTTATATGCAAAAAGCTTGATTCATCTATTTTATCCAGCTTCAGATCTACTGCCAATGGGTTAAATGTTAACTTGGCTCAAATTTCATCACCACCTGACATTTGTTTTACTCTAGAGCGACATTTCAAACCAACCTGTAAGTGCTTAGAGAAACCTGGAGCTACGTAATCCCATGTATTCTTGTTGGTTGTCATGAATGCTGTGAAAAAAACAACATTAGGAGACCTTTTTTATAAAGTCTTTTATTGGAATATGGTATGTTAAAAATTGCTGAGTTTAGATGAATATTCCCTTTTTTTTATTGTGTATAGGTCATTCCTGCTCTCTTTCTTTCTCTGGGAGGTCAAACTGACAGTTACGTATGTTATGGCATGTGTGTGTGTGTGTGTGTGTGTGTGTGTGTGTGTGTGTGTGTGTGTGTGCCCACTGTGGGGGCTGTGAAGAGCACCTGTGCGAGAGGCAATCTGTCTCTGTCTAAAGAATGTGACAGTGACCCGGGGATGAAGGTGAGCCTCAGTGTGTGTGTGTGTGAGTGTGTGTGAGTGTGTGTGAGCGTACAGAAGCAGGTGCTCCAGTTATTGTTCACAATAATGACAGACAGTAAGTCATGTCTTTTCAGAAGCAGTTCTTTAATGTAGTGTTGAGCCCCATTAGGTGATTAGCAGCGACAGAGGCCGGGTGACATTACTCTGCACTGCTAATGGAATAACTGTCTTCAGTTCAGGAGCTCGGTGCAAGGTGCAGAGAGGAGGAAACACACCTTTCTGAGAGACTGACCTCTGAGTGTTTGCCAAAGATGTTAATTTTGATAATAAGTTAAGAGTCAGTCATTCATTTCCTGACTTTTTCAAATTGAAAAGTGTCACAATATTCACATTTTAGAGGCTAAACTGTGAGATACTCAACTGGTGGTAACTTTAACTGAGGCTGATGGTCCAGTTTGTGTGATATTAAAATGTGTGAGCCCCATCACACACACACACACAAACACACACACACATAAAAAAGTGGAGTTAAAGTAATTGGTTCCTGCCAATATTTGTGCTTAGAAAGTAAATTTCTCCTCTTTGTGGAAGTGAACTTTGCTTTTGGTTTGGAAAGAAACAGTTTGAGAAAGTCCACAGTTACACTTAAAGTTCCTTTTTTCCAAATTGATCCAGTTTTTACTTGGCCCACGCGTCCGTTTCCACTCACCATCACTAAAACAGGTTGTGTAGTTTTTCCAGGAACCTACACACATCAAAGTATGAACTGAGATTTAAATTTCATTAAAAAAATACCTCAGGAGGTAAAAACTAACTCAGTAACGTTTAAAGACACATCTCTTGCTTTGTATTTTCTTGTATGATAAAGTTCAACTGTTGCACTTTGGTCTCTGACCTCTTTAGATTCATCTCAGGAACAGGTGCCAGCATCAGTCTCTGACTCAAAGAAAGTCCCCAACCCGGGCTCTGACTTCAACAATCAGCTCATTTTTAGATATTGTATTTTGATTTTTAATGCCAGTCGGGTGTCATTAATATGACAATGACATTTCACACATGAACTGACTATCTTGGCCGACGCTGAACCCATCTAACTTTTTATGAGGCTGAGTGTTTGGTGGAGCGCTCCAGCATTAGGAGGTCTGCTGTAACCCAAACCTCCACCTCTCCTTCTCACTTGGTATGCTCTGGATAGTCAAGTGGAACATTCCTGCAGACTGCGTTTCACTCGCTTGGCTCAGATCTGTTTTAATCACCTCAGCGATGGCTGAGCAGCAGATATAGAGTTACAGTACAGAGAGAGAGAGAGAGAGAGAAGGAGAGAGAGAGAGAGAGAAGGAGGAGGGACCCCAGAATTACTTTTCCGTCATTGCAACAGGCAAGGTTTCACAGGGTCATGTTTGTTACGAAAAGGTCTGATCGCGCTTTGGAGTTCTTCCTGCAAAAAGTTCAAACAAAAAAAACACATTTTCAATCAAAGCACAGTTTTTTATTGCTTTTTCTTTATCATAACTTTTCTTTTAATTAGCAGCCAGTAATCAGGAACGTTGTTGTCGAGTGTCACCCACAAGAACCAAGCTTTTTTTTTTTCTTGCCTCTTCGAAGGCCAAAAACATAACTGTTATGTTTGTTCTTACACTGCCTTCATGTGCACATGTGCTTGTACACAGGTGCCAGTTTTCTCATCTGTCAGACAAAAGAAACTTGACTACAAATTTGGACAAATTTTGTTATTTTTTCCTTTAGCTTCCACTGTCTCTTCAGAGAATCTTTATCCCAATATTGACAAACGTATCATATTTGATACATGAGTTTCAAGGACTTCCATCTCATCAACATGATAAATATTTCCTTTAAAGACCTGTTTTAGAAAAAAAAACATGTATTCTATCACCTGGAGGATTATTGTTATAGTCAGCTGAAGTTGTTGCTGATTTTCAAGAAATTGCCGTAAGAATAAAATCTGAATAGTTTTCTGAATAAGTGTTTTATGCATCAAATGAATGCATATTTACTTAAAAAATTTTCTGGAATAGTTGGCAAAACTGCCAAATGTGACACAAAAAATGTATCATAAATGAATTCATACAGCAATATTTTTCTGTGGATTTTGTTAAAAGGGTTGATAAACATATCAGATACAAACAATTTGGAATTTTCAGGTTAATTTTTTGATGGGTCAGGTTTTACAGGGTTGCCGTTTTTGTAGTTGCAGCTTTTCTTACATCAGTCACTTTTTTTGTTGGAAGACTGCATGTGGCTTAAGAAAGTCACCGCTGCTGCAGCTAAAGAGAAATGTGGATACAACTTATCTGCAAAGATATGCTGTAAAAAAACAAGTTGAGGTCGTATTTTTAAGATGAGCTATGTCTTTCACTCAGGTTATACCTTAAGAACAATAACTTCAACGTAGAATATAAAACAAAACATCATCCAGTGTATATCAGCAGGAAAACAAAGAATAGCCTTGACATTTAGCCGTCTCATTAGGAAACAATTCAGTTTATGAAGATTCATTTCCAGACGGATGGATCACTTCCTCATTAGTGGACAATCACTGCGCCGTTGGTCCGGCTCTGCAGCGCTGACTAACAGACATTGTGTGAAATGTGGAGTCCTGGAAAGTGCTGATTAATTAGAAGCCAGCTAATTGGTGGTCGTCCGAAATAAACGTAACGACCTGGTGACACTCAGTATGAGCTGTGTAAAGGATCAGGCACATGGCGCCCTGACAGAGGCGGTGAGGGACGGGAGGGCCGAGGGGGAGGAAAGGCGTGTAGTGTTACATTAGGTGCACAGATGACGGCTTTAACAGCACAAACAGGCGCAGTGTCCAGTCGAGATGGATGAAATCTGTCCTCAGATGTGAGAGGGGGGTCTTGTAGGTTAGTTTTAGGTCTGAGCAGAACACGGGTCATTGACTGAGCTGGTTTGATGCTATTCATATCAGAGTTACCTTCTTTCAAAAACACGAAGGATACAGCTCTTTATAAAGTCCACCAGCTGGTTCTGCTTGTATCTTCAACTGTCTGCATTAGTAAACAATGTTCTGAGATCCATGAACATCTACACTGGTTTTCCAAAGAGAGAGACAGATGTTGATCTCACTGAGGAAACTATGAACGTCAAATGACTCACAAAGAATTACGTTTCTGGCCGATTCAGTGATGTAACAACATGATGACATACAATGAGTTGCCCCATTTGCACCTGTTTTTAACCCCATATTGGTTAATTCTTGATATAAAACTATATGATGCCATTCCCCACAATTAGATTATATGATGTTATGTGACTTCATGTTATATTATAATATGATGTGTTGTGTTATGATTCAATAATGTACAAAAAAATTCAGGATAAATGTTTCAAATTAGTTTTATCCATTTGTTTTCCTACTTTGTGGTTCATTTTCTCTGGGGAATTTGTTTTTCTGCTCATAATATTAAGTCGTTGTGAGTGAAAACTGAATAAAAGCTGGAATATAAGTCACAGATATAAAAGAGGCAATGGGTTTTTGGAGCTCTCTCAGAGTAAAATGGGTTCTGTATCATTATTTATTATAAAAAAAAAATTACATGTGCAGTTCATTTCAATCCAAATTGAACTACTTTCAGTTTCCATTAATTCACCAACAATGCACATACACATAACGAACAGTGCATGATGTGAAGTCTTTTCCGACATGTCATCATTTCATATGTAAACTCAGTAAATGAATTTATTTGTCAGACTTTAAATGGCACTAAAAACATGTTGACTTTGCTTCATTAACATTATAGTATTTTTAAATTACCACGGATACTGCCAAAGCCACCAAAAACCATCAGTAATCATGCAAACAGAAACTATACACAGTACGAAAATAATAGCATCATGATGTTGTGATAGCAAAAAAAACAAAACAGAAATACTAAAATCTAAATCTTTAAAGCTGATCTGTTTGACTAAATACACAAATGAAAGGCAATAAGATCCATCCTGAAGTGGGTTTAAATAGACGTGATCTTTAACATCCAAACAAGGTTACAAATAAAATGGAAATAATAGATTTTGATGAACAAATCTTGTGTTTTCTAACTCAGCTTTTCAACTTTACATCCATCTTTACTTTGCCGTGTAATTCTAGAACGATTCTAGGTTGCTTTGTCCAACAAAATCTTACACGAAGAGCAATAATTATCATAAAAGTGTCCAAATGTTGTACTGTTTTGTTGACCGTAGTAGATCAGTTTTCTTGTATCTCTCAGCCGTCAGTGCTTTGCTGTTTGCAGTAAGTTCACATATGTGTGAACACACCACAGGATCTGCTCTAATCATTTTTTAAATGTGCATGAAAAGTTTCCTTAATGTTGTTACAAGTTTGAAGACGGATGAAAGAGAAGACCAAAGCGGCGGACGAGCTGATGACTGCATCAGTGAAAATAACTTGCTATGCTAATCATTTCAGAAGACATGATCCGAGCCCAGGCTGACTGATGAATGGTGTTGTCTGTAATTATATCTAAATTGATTTATGGGGATACATTTCCAGAACGCTTTGGCTGCATGTAAGGTTGCACCTGTTCAGACAGATGGAAATATAGAGAGAGAGCGAAAGGTAAAGGGGCATACGTACAATATACTGGGTATAAATAGAAAGCCTGCGTGGTAATACAGCCGGCTGTTGAAAAGAAAAATCTGTTTATTGATGTGTCACTTTCTTTTGTGGACTCAGTTTGCAGTAAAGCACCATGAGGTATGAACTTAATTCAACACTTAAGCACATTTTGAGGATTATATATTAGATTTCAAGCAATTTAAGTGTTGAACTCTGGGGACGTTTTTCCCCTTTGAATATGAAATCAATGACAACACATCAACTTATTTGGTTGCATAATTCAATCACAGTGCTCAGTGTAGCGTCACGTCAGCTGGTTAAAGATTAACCGTCCCGTCTTCATGTTTTCCTGTGTAGGAACATTTGCGGTTGCAATAAAGTTTAAGTTACTCCATTCTCCCTTCGTTGCATTTCAACGCTGCGCCGTCGGGCCATTTGCGCGGTCACCGCAACCTTTTCCCGTCATTGACTCACTTCTCAGTTTTACAGGAGTGCAAATTACAGCAGGGTGGGCTTTTCACATTAAAGGCCACTGGAAATCTAAAAGCAGGGGCGAGAGACGGAGAGTGACCGCCGGCATGTGTGTGGGCAGCCGCCTCATGTTCCAGATATCGTCACATCACATGAAGATTCCTCACCACATGCATCAATCTCTCACCAGGAGTCCAGTAGTGTGTGTTCCCACATGTGGTGAAGTGTTCACAAGTGTGTGTGTGTGTGAGTGTGTGAGTGTCTGATACAGTGCTGCTAATAAACAAGTAGAGACACCCTTGTTGTCTTGTGTTTAAAAAGAGCTTGGTAATAAGTTGAGTTCATCTAAATGCATCTGACGCTTGTTTGAAATCGAAGTATCTTGAGGAGTGACATCTTCACATCTAACACTACTAACTCTAAAAACTGAAGTTCAAAGAATGGCCACTTGAAGCAGGCTCCAAAAACAGTTAATCTCCATAGGCCCAGGTTAAAAATCACAACTTAAAAATTAAAATAAATGCAGTCAGGTAAAGACTGCTGTTGTTCTCCATGACTCTTTATTTAATTGGACACTTCAGACTTTACTTAGACGCCTGAGAAGTGCAGGCTGGCCAACCGGGGGCAGTAGGGTGCCAAACTGTGAACTAATATTAACAAATTACTCAATAATGTCATATTTTGTTCATCGTATCGCTTCTACAACAACATCTTACGCTGAATGTGACCTGTGTTACTTTGAATGTACTGACTACATGTCTTTTTTTGTCAAAACTGCAGCTCTCAGTTGATCTATATTGCAAAAACTGAAATCTAAGCAAGTCATTATGTCTTATTTTTTGTAAAGTTTGTCTTACTATTCTTGATTTGAGCTACATTTACTAGACAAGGTCATAAAAATGTCTAATTTCAAGTCTTTTAAGACAAAAATGAGGCCTCAATTGCTTGTAACAAGTAAAAAAATCTGCCAATGGGATAAGATAAAGGATTCTTGTTTTAAGACATCTTTCTAATTTCAAGAAACTTCCCGGGCGAATTCGTCTTATCCCATTGGCAGATTTTTTTTTACTTGTTACAACCAATTTACACCTCATTTTTGTCTTAAAAAAAACTTGAAATAAGACATTTTTATGACCTGGTTTGGTGAATGTGGCTCAAATTAAGAACAATAAGACAATTTTTACTACAAATAAGACATAATGACTTGCTTAGATTTCCGTTTTTGCAGTGTATTTGTAAACAGAAGGGGGCTGTATTTCAATACCTGTTTCTTTTTTTGTACATTCTTTGATATTTTCCTTTTTTTAACTTAAATTGTTTACAGTTATTTACAGAGCATACATTGCAGTTCTTTGCAATGTATGCAAAATCAATATATGAAAAAGACTCTTATAAGAAAAAAAACTCACAATGACACAGCAAAGTTAATTAAAGTTTATTATCCAGTGTCTTTGCTGAATAAAAAATGTGTGGAGTCTGGCAAAGTTATCAAGCTCATTTTTAATTATCGTGCAATTAATTGGTTTATTGAATATTGTGACAGGTATCAAAGATATGTTTACTCAATATCTTCAGATTTGTTTACAGTACAGTATCTATCAGCAGTGAGCGTGTCAGTATAAATATCCACATCTTATATCTGCTCTTTATAGATCCACAGCCTCCTCATCCTGCTGTTCTCCATCCACATTTCTTAGTATCCGAACTTTGGTCAGGAGCCCGCTCCTCCAACCTTTAGGCTACCATCCACCCCCCAAAGTCTTCAATCTCAGCGAGCCACTGGACAGGAATGTGAAAGTCAAATAAAAGTGCTGGGGAATCAGAGAGCTCCGCGTTAAGGGAGGAGGCGTGGAAAAAAAAGCTCTGCACCAAAGTTCACTCTGTTTTCGGCCAAAGATACCCTCAGAGATATCCAGCGCCAGAGATTACATCTTTTTCAAAGTAAATAAATGGAATTATGATGTTTTCCTTGGCTGTCCACATTGTTTATAAAAAGCAGAGAGAGCAGTCCGTTCACACTTTAGGTGATAACTACAGTGGGCCTTTGTGAAGGCCGAGCGCTGGCCCAGGATTGATAGTTTACTTTGGACGCTAAAATTGAGCCTAACTTTGTGTGCAAAGTTGTCAGGATTTGTACCTTGTTTACAGAGCGTAACCCGTTTGTGAACTTGTCTGTGTCGCTGTGCGCGGTGTGCAGCTCCAGCTACAGTAGCTTGTGCATTTGGACTCGGGGAAACAAATTGTACTTTATAAAATGTAACTGAGATATTTTTACAAGTAAGTTTAGAGAAGAAAGCCGGTTTCTGGCAGGACGCTACCTGGATGATGGATGTGTTTCTGAAGCGGAGCAGAAAGGCCTCCGGTTGATTCGATTGCAGAATGCTTACTCAGAGTAATTCAGTAGTGACTCCAGTAGTTGTGTATGTTTATCTAGAAGAAGCAGCCAATATTTAACTGAAACATCCCACTGTGATAAAAATTTACTCTGGCTCAGTCACCTCCCAGTCAAACTTCTTCATACAGTGGTTTGTTTTTCTTTTTTCAGCGTTGATATTACTATTTTCTCACTTCTGCTTAGTCATGTCACTGCCACACTTCTTGCACTTGCCAAGATTTAAAATCTTACTTTAAGACATGCTTAATAAAATATCTTCTTTGAAAGTTTTTTTTAACTTATTTTCAGCATTTAAAACTATGTTAGATCTCAAAAAAAGCATGGATGTTTCAATTTTGTTTTAATTAGTCTGAGAATCCTAAAATGAGTTGATAACTGTTAAAACAAGTTACTTTGGTTTTCTCACATGTAATTTCACAACATTAAAACTTGTTTCAAGATTTAGCTCGACCTCAACACAAAAAAAATCATCTTTTCAAGACACAGTTTATTTAGCAAACAGCTAAGAATTTTACAAACCCATGCTCAAAAATCAAGAATTATCTTAATCATACTTCTCTAATTCTAAGTAGTTTTGACTTAAAAAAGTGATATTTTTCATTCCATTTGCTAAAATTAAGAATATAAGAAGCATGAAATTAGATTCTATTGCTCATATTCAGTATATTTCACTCAAAATTCTTCTTCAGGAAGATTGTTTTCAAGCATTTTAATGTAAAAATGAGCATTTTCTTCTTGTTTTAAGATCTGAGGATACTTATCAAGGTCATCTTGTTTTTAGATTTATCAGAGTTATTTCAAGATTTCTAGTCAAGTGAAATAATCTTGCAGCATAGACAGATAATTTCACTAGTTTTAAGATATTTTTCCATCAAATTTAGTATTTTTATCTTATATTCAGACTCTTTTTTTGCAGTGAGGATGTGTCATGTCATTTATATTTGCACTCCAGCACTAGGATTAAATGTCATGTTCACAATATGTTTTGATGTAGCAATAATATCTGTTGCATTGTGAAGCCATGAGATGTGAGGTCAGACTTGGTGATCAAAGAGGAGAGCGACATTTCCCCCTCCCCCTGCAGAAAAACAATCATAAGCCCCCGCAGGAGACAAGAGAGGACAGTTGAGGACTGTGATAGAACTGACAGGTCAATAAAAACAGAAATATCATCAGCTTCATCACTGGCAGCTGCAGAAATATCTCCCCCAAACATCATTGCTCATCTTCCTGGAAAGGCGTTAACTTTATGACGTTAAAACCTGCAGATGCGATAAACAGTTCAGCGCCGGCTTCACCTGACTGGAAAGCTGGGCGCCGCTGGTCGTTTCCCAGCTCGTGGTCGCTGCGGTGCCGGTGATGCTGACATAGGTGCCTGAGCAGCTTCCCACATATCACCCTGTTACCGACTGATAACTCAGCGCCTGGACCACCTCAGCTCTGTCTCTCAACACCTTCGTACACTGAGGTGTTTACTGACAGTCTTCACACGTGTATCACAGGAGGTCACAGCGCTGTAGCAGCCCACTCTAACAGCACTCTTACTATGAACACACATTAGATTTTACTGCTGATAATCTCTACAGTTGTACACACCCAGCTTCATCTTTGCTTTCATGTTGTATCACAGAGGATGAGGTGCAGAAAAACCTGCAGGCTGTGAATTAAGACGCCACTGAAACACTCACAGAGTCTTTTCTTCTGCTGAAACAGGTTTTCTTACAGTCGTTTTAGGCCGACATTTGTCACATCCTTTGATGTGTTTCTAGGATTTGAAGCCTTTAAAGGGGATAAAGGAGAAAGCTGGAAGACAGCGAGGGTCAAAGCACCTGCATCAAGTTTGTAACCTCTGGGTTTGGGGCGTGCATCATCAGGCACTGACAAAATAATGCAAATATCTCCAAATATGTAAATTCTTGCACTGAAGTACAATAACCTACAAATTCATCGCAATATGAATACACCTTTTTTTTTTTTTACCTTTTAATAATCAGATTACCTGTTCAGTTGTCACTTTTTTGTATTTTTGTTTTTCAGTATAGAAACTGGCATTCGATTCACAATAACTCTATTCATCTCTCGTTAGTTTGATTAACTGATCAGTGTCTTTATCTCTGTCCTCTTTTAAATCTCTTTTGAAAACACAGTTTCATCGACCTGCTTTTACAAGAAATTTTAGCTGAGTGTTGTTATCATTAAAACTGTCTCATCTCTCTGTTGCAATCTTAGTTGATTTTAATCTTGTCGTTGGTTTAATTTTTCTGGTATTTTTCCCTTTCCTTTATTGGTTGGTGGTTTTTAGTCTTATTATGTTGTTTTATTTTGTACCACTCCTCCTCTATTTCTAATAAAGACATGTATTATCATTTAGATTATCTATATGATTATTAGTAACTTATTTATTTCATTCTGATTTCTTTGACTCTGACAATCATGTCATGAGGTCACAAAATAGTCATTTTAAATGTTTATAATGTGGGTCATAGGCAACTATACTATTAGGTTGATGATATCTGAGGCTAAAAATAAAAACAGATGGGAACCACAAGTTGTAAAACCGTTAAAGTGGACTGTTCTGTTGAAGCGTTTGCCTTTGTGTTTTTGTTGGTGTTTTTAATATTCAAATGGTTTGACACCTACTGGCCACCATACATTTGAGTTATTATATAAATGAAACAAAACAAAAATAAAACAACTGAGTAACTGATACCAGAGACATGTAGTTTGAATGAGGAAATCATTATAAACTTTTGGAGTGATAAATCTGCAGAAAATCACTGGGAATCAAAAATTCTCTGAAACATCAAATTTAAATTCTGTAAAATTATAATTCAGAGGTTGCAGGAAAGGTAACATATAGACCAGAGTAGAAAAAAAAAGAAATCACAAAGACTAGATTGAGACACCAGAGTTGAATAAAGTTGAATCCAACGTTACAAATATGTAAGTTTTAAAACCTGAAACAAAACAAAAATTGAAATAACTGATTTGATACCAGAGACATATTCAGTTTGAAATCCGAAATAAATATCAACTATTGAAGTATTAAGTCTATTTATTGAAAAGACCGAGGACTTGCTTCACTGAGATACAAAAATTCCTTCCAGTGTCAAATTTATATTCATCAGAGTTATAATCCTGAGGTTGTAGGAAAGGTGAAATATGGGCCAGAGTAGGAAAACAAGAAACAGCATAACAACATTAGGTTGAACCTGGTCATACATGCACTGCAAAAACTGAAATCTAAGCAAGTCATTATGTCTTATTTTTAGTAAAAATTGTCTTATTATTTTTGATTTGAGCCACATTTACTAGACAAGGTCATAAAAATGTCTCATTTCAAGTTTTTTAAAGACAAAAATGAGGTTTAAATTGCTTGTAACAAGTAATAAAAAAAATCTGCCAATGGGATAAGATAAAAGATTTTTGTTTTAAGACATCTTTCTAATTTCAAGAAACTTCCCGGGCGAACTCGTCTTATCTCATTGGCAGATTTTTTTTACTTGTTACAAGCAATTTACACCTCATTTTTGTCTTAAAAAACTTAAAAAAAGACATTCTTATGACCTGGTCTGGTGAATGTGGCTCAAATTATGAACAATAAGACAATTTTTGCTACAAATAAGACATAATGACTTGCTTAGATTTCTGTTTTTGCAGTGTGAGTTTTGAAAACAGAAATCTTTCAGAAAACTACAATTAGTTCAAGCAGTTTCACAACTTTTTAAACAATTCCGTGGTTTTCAATCTTAGTCTTGCACATGTGATTCTGAAATCTTAACTCAGATAGAAAGGTAACAATGAAATCTTAGTTTCTTTTTCGTGAACACACGTTTGAAACGGTAGATTGTGAAACTCCTGGTGCCCTCCAGAGTGTCAGGACACCGGTCAAACTCTGCTGTTAAACCAGGCGGGTCGACTCAGCGTTGTTTTGCTGTTGTCTGAAGCGTTTGATGTTCTATTTCTGCTCACACTTGAAAGACCTCTCTGTCACATTAATCAGGGCTGCAGTGAATGCCACGCAGTGTTTTCTGTCAATCTGGAGGCCTCTGACTGCACTCACAACGATTTATTGTGAAAAAAAAAGCAGCTATATTTGTCGCCTCAACCTTCCGCCGGGCCTCACCAGCTGATGTCAGTTAATTATTTGTCCCCCTGAATCTAATACTTTTTCTCCCTGTGCCAAAACTCTGAGCATGGAGAATCAAGATCCCCGCGCATACACACGCTCGTACGGACGGACACACACTGACGCACACACTCACGCTGTCGGTCAGCGCGGAAAATCAGACACTACATCCATCTGCTCGTGTTATTCCTAGCAACCAAAGTTGTGTAGCTACGCAAAAGATCTCCCCACATGAACTTGTCAATCAGGCTGCAGAGACTTGATGGTTTTATTGTTTTGTTTTTCTCATTTGAATATTTTTTGTCACGACTTTGTGCTTCTCCTGCCTCATCAGGTCAGTCGTGTTAATATGTTTACAGACGTTTTCTGCTATTTTAAGATGCAAAGAGGCCAAGAAGAGCTCTTTGTTTTCCATTAAAAGCTGTTTGAAATGAGTGATAGCTTTGGTAAAAAAGTTTGACAACAGATTTCACCTCCCGTAGGTCAAAAGTGGCCCCAAAAAGTTACTGGGTACATGTTGTACGCCCTACTTGGCGAAACCACATCTGTTTAGACGAATGTGTGATTTAGTGTTGTGGGTTTAAGAGGGGAGAAAAGCCAGGAAAACTTGATAAACCACACAAATCCACCATAACCACAGAAAGCCTCAGTAAACTAGAGTAATGCCCAAATGAAGTGTGAGAAAAAGGGGGAAAAGAAGGACTTTGTAATACCTTTTACGACACGGTTTACTCAGGGATGAGTGTCGAGTTTCCGCGGAAATATTGCCGCGTCCGAAATGTGGGGCGGCATTTGTCTCATTTTGCACGCTGACTTACGCTTTGGTATTACACTGGAAATAGTTATGCTTGGATTTCAAGCCCGGTGCTCTATTGCACTGACCTTCATCCACTTCCATTAAAAATATACTGCATTCCCATTGTATGTGTTTATTGGCAGGGGGAGGGTTTCTGAGGAGCAGTTGCTCGTTTTATTTGAGACTCTTCCAACTCCGAGCACTTGTTTTAAGTTCTGTTGACAATATTTCATAAATTATGCATACCAAAGACACTTCTTTTCATGTTTCACAGCTGCAGATGAAACTACACTACTTGATTATTGCTTTTTAAATACCTGAGCTCTGAATAAGTTCACATTGAATCAACTATTGACCCAACACTATCAACACTCCTGCTGGCTATGACGATCATTGGAAAATACAATTCAGAGAAACATTAACTCACGTCTGATACTTTATTCATAAAACTAAATAAACTTAAGTGGTAAAGATGTATTCACTAAACAAAGGGTTGATCCTTTTAATGTATTGGAAGGATGTAAGAGTTAAGAGTTAATGATTATTTATCATGATTTAATAGTTAATCGCAATTAATCACGTTTAATGGCGTGTATAAAATTTCATCAGTTTGCATTTCAAGGAAGGTTTGTAAGTTTATCTTAACAATGTGAAACTGCTCTTAATAGGGTAATTATTTGGTTATAAATGAATGCAATGAAGCGCAATTTATAATATTGGCTTTTTGATTTATTATTCAAGGAAACGCTTTACAGCTGCACCAGGTCAGTCTGAAACTAGGAATTTTGTGAAGTTTTACTACAAAACACTGTTGTAATTTTAAAATCATGCCTTTATGAAATATAAAATCAGTGTTATTGTAGCATGAAGTTATTACAAGATAACTGATTACTCACCAATGTCCAGGGATTCCTGGTTAATGCAACGGCATGTGCACTTTTCCGGGGTTCCAGTTCAGTTTCCTTCAATGTTTCTTGAATTTTGTCCCCCAAAATTGAAGCTCTGTAGCATTTTCATTTTGTTTGACACAAAGTGTACATTACTTGTATAGTTTAAAAGAGTTTTCCAGCAATTCTGTTGTCCTTTAGTAAAACTTAGAAAGGGCTACAGAATCCCTTTGAAGGCCATTCTTTTTTTTTCTTTTACAGTAATGTTACTTTGTTTTGTCGAGAAAACCACTTAATTTTTTCATTATCTGGAGTAAATGAAGCTGCTACCTGCTGTTTTAGTTATTTGGCTTGGGAACCTGATTTTGGAGTTTTCTAAATCAATAATGCTACAGTCACACTGTCTGAAATTTAATTGAACAGCTACTTTCTGATGCATTTTGATGAATCCCAAAGAATAAAGAAGAAAAGATTTTACCTCCATTTACAGATTTGAAGCATCAGAACCCAAACACATCACAGACACTTTAACACAATGCAATATGTGGTCTACGTGCACAACAGAATTTAAAGCCTGGATGTCGTCGCAACCACAGTTGAATAAAATAATGGGTGGCACAAGAAATTATCCCATTTTCTAAATAAGAAGCTTAGTTTTTCTTGAGTTAACGAGGAAAACAAAGTCATATCTTGTCAAAATGAAGCTTATTTATTGTAGGAAATCATGACTTATGAGGGCTTCTGTAAAGGAGGACTTTATTTATCAACAGGATATTTAAAATCTTGAATTTATTCAGTAGTTGTGCTCAAAACGACCAGTGTGTGATAATCTGGGAGGTCTAGCTTGTAGAGCAGCTATGTTTAGGAAACTGGATCACATCAGCTCGCATTCTCAGCTGATTTTACACTTAAATCACACAGAGATCATAACCTCACTCTGCAAATAAATCCTGCTGAGTCATGAATGCTGGATCTTTCAGAATAAAAGTCCAAAAAGTGGTAACTGAAATCTTTCAAACTCAAGTAGTGGCCTCAAGAAGTCTAATGCACGGCTTTAACTGTCACCGTCCTTGCTGAAACATCCCGTCTCCTCTCAGAGAGTTTCTTTTCTGGCGTGCGTAGCTTTAATTTCCTGTACTTGTGATTTATTTTGGCGAGTAAGAACTTGAATGAAGCTTAAAGTGAGTGAGGATTATAGATAACTCTGAGCAGAGATGATGTTCAGTGTTTGTTGTTTGGTCTTGACGTATTCTCCGGCTTAAGGAGGCCGAGTACAAACAGGTGTCTAAGTCACACTGACGTTGATGGATTTCTGGGAAGACCCTGTCACACTGGCAGCACGAGTACCTCGACTCGTCGTCATCAAACCGCTGACCTGTGACAACACGACCTTGCTCTTTGATTATACAACCTCACGGATGGGCTCAGAGCGGAGATGTAATGGAAACGTTCTGGGTGTTTTCTGCCTCCGTGTTTCCACTGTCGGCAGCTTCAGCTTCTCTTTGTAACTTCACAGACCCTGAATCTCACCCGCTTCTATAAAACCGCTCTTTAAATTCGATGGGCAGCAGGTGGGGGCTCCATGCCTTCCACAGGAATGCCACACGAGGGTTGGGGGGGGGGGCACTCGGCGGCTTAAAGATGCCCCTTGGCACGGGGGAGGAGACCTCTGCAGCGCTGCTCTTTACGGCCGCACGGCCAGTGAGAAACAAGTTCTGCAGCCTGAAGTCTCTACATGTGAACCTGTCACTCTCACAATCTGGAGGCTGTGGGGGGTGGAGCGGGTGGAGCGGGTGAGTGTATGGTGGGGGGGGGTTTAGACCATTAGTTCTGGGCTGCCCGGGCACACACTCACATGTGTGCAGAGAGTCACTGAGGTCTTTCTGCTAATTATAGGCTGAAATCTGACAGAGAAAAATTAGAGGGAAAAGGGACAGCTGCAGGCTCCTGAGGACGAGCGAGGGGAGAGGAGAAAGAAGAGGAGGGGGTTTTGATTTCTCTCTAAATCCTCAAACCCCCCTCCTTCAACCTGAAAACTAAATTCAATCATCTTAGTATCCTCTTCTCTCTTTTATCCCTCCTCAACCCAACCCCGCTGCCTTCAGCCTCCTTAAAGATGAGAGGTCAAAGGTCGGCCCCGGATGGGATCACCTCGGTTTCACAGGACGTCCCGACTTTTTCCTGAGCTAATGCTGCTTCCTAAAGGGTGGGCTTAGCCAGACGAACCCTGAGACCTCCCTGTCTACACTGCTTCTTTTATCACTGAAGGTCCAAATTAGTAGATCCAGTTTCTTTAAGACTTTTTTAGGGCCCTGAAAAGTGTCACATTGATTATAGCTGTACCTTAGTTTGATGTAAAACAGTTGCATAAATTTTAAGCTTCAATAACAATGAATCACAGCCACAGTTCTCTTTTTGCAACCAGAGGTACAAGTCTAACTCCTAGAGACTCTGCACACTCATGAGAACATTACATTTCTGTCTCCCAGACCCATCATACTTCATTTTTTAAAGCTTTGACCAATGAGCTACATTCATGCCCAGTGGTCCTTCAGCTCAGTTTGGTACAAGTCAGATTGGTTAAGTCTGATCCTGTTTGCATTTCCACAGCTAACCGTGCCCTTCTTGGTAGGTGGCATGTGAACCAGATGCTAATGGCAGCGTCACTTGTGTAACAGCAGCGCATCCACCCTCTGCTAAAAAAAATCAACCAATAAGAAAAACCTGACACGGTGAAAAGCTGTTTCCTGATGCCATTTTCCAAAGAAAATTATCTTCACAAAGTCAACTGGAGATTTAAACACAGCAGTTGTGTGTTGTTCTTTACACAAAGTGACGACTGCATTGACAAATTGCACGTCTCACTACTTGGCATGAAGTTACTGAAAGACACTGAAAAGGTTTTTGCAAATTCTGTGATATTCTTAAAGTTGACTTTAACTTCTACCAAAGTCATTTTCTAGTTCGACACTTGAACTTTTGCTCAAATATTAGTGTGAAGTACTTTATACAAGACCGGTGAGTCGCACAGCCTGCAGCAGGTGTTTCAATAGTGTGTTTGATGCCGTCAATAATGTGACATACAAGCAAATGCAGAACTTCTTCTTCTTTGCTCTTAGCAGGAGACATGAAAAACAGATGTAACATCACCAGCTTAAATTTCTTCTGATTTAATTTTGTGGTAAGAAGTTACAGAGATGGCAGGGGGAGATGTATCAGAGTTAAAGTACACGTTTTATTTAGGGAATGCTGTCGAGTAAAGAAATATAAATGAAGTAAAGTATAGATCTGTGTATTCTTCAACAGGAACAGCATGAAGACATGGGCATATTTAGGGATATCTGGTGGTCAGATTCTCTACTAATGCACCCTTGCTTTTTGTCTCATTGGTGAGGCAACAGCAGCTTTTGAAAACAAGACATTCTCATGATGCACGATAAGAAACGTCCTTTATTTGCGAAGTTTTCAGCATCAGAATCATCCATCAGTATAAAGTCTTTTGTGCACAACAATCCTTGGTCTCCGACACATTTTGCGCATTAATAGACTAGAAATATGGCATCGCTTTGTTAAACCGACACTACTTAGTTCTTTTTTTAATTGTTTGGCCTGTTGGATTAAAGTTCAGGTGTAGATGAGGTGTAGCTTTGCAACATTTTAAATCAGTGTGTAAAAATAAAAACAGACAGTCAAATAAAGTGGCGTTTAAAAAGGTGTTTATAGCGCAGGATGTTGCAGTAATGACCACCCGGATTAAAGATGCACACAGCAAGTTTGAGGTGGAGTTTGATGACTTTTAAATGCACAAATATCCTGAACATTTTTTCTAGTTCCTGCGACCTCTCCGCTCAAACTGGCTGTTTTTGAGATGACTCAGGCGTCCCTTTAAAACCACACAAACAATCAAAGTTTGTTATGTGCTGAGGAGTATGTTACTCATCTCAGGCTTCATAAAGTGCCAGTGTGCAAAATGTTCCTCCGTGTCGGTGTAATTTTGTAAGATCATTATCTTGTTACCGGGGTTTCCGTGAGAATGTCCTGAGCTCGCCTCGGTGCAGCTTCGCCGCCTTACAGCTGAGGCACAGTAGCCGAGCGCAGATCTCCTCCCTCCCCTCCCTGATTGACAGGTGTCCAACAATCCCCCCGGCTTTGCGCCGGAGATCCGAAGAGGCTGGAAGGAGGCCCCCCGGTGCGGCTGGGCCTGACCTTGCCCGGCTCATCAATAGCATTCATTGCTCCCAGGCAGCGTGTGACAGGTGCTCAGGCCCCTCAGACCTAAATCCTGCTCCTTTTTATTGGTCCTCCTGCCTTTCCCCTCATGCATGTTTCCTCCAGGGACATTACAGAGCCAGGCTCAGGTCTCCTCGGGCTCAAATTAAATGCCTGTGGTTAATTAGCTGAGGTTGCCATTACCAGCAGAGGTGGAAACCTTTACCAGTGCACCCTGGCCTGGGAACCCTGGGAGATGTGTGGCCTGTGCTCTGAAACAAGATGGAATTTGTAGTTCTCAGTCTGGCCCCAAACCTGAGGGGTTCTCTGTGTGAGTCAGAGCATCAGGCTTTCTGCAGAAGACTCACACCTCCCCCCTAGTGGCTGCTGCTGCACATGCACCCTGAACCACAACTTCATCTCTTACATGAATGCACAGAAAACACTTTCATTTAACCTCAGTTTGAATTCCAACATTACATATTCTTTCATATAGAAGTCTCCATCACGCTTTCAGAGTTTATGTTTATATAATAATGACACATTAGTCCTTTTTTCTGTGACTTCTGTGGACTGCAGGAATCTCACATCCAGGCCTGTGAGAACCGTTAACTCAACAGGGAAATAAGAAAATATGAGCCATCACTGTCCTTTGTTTTTAGCACTAGAAACTCACACAAAAGCAGGGTATGTTTCTGTTTAAACAACTTTAAGATAGCTCCCACCCTCTGAGATGTTTTGTCCCCCTGAAGCAAACTGGAGGAAATAAAACTCCCAACACCCCGGCCTCCTGCCGGCTCGGTTTGTTGATGAAAAATGGCAAAAAGCCACAATCCTTCTCTTACGCAAGACTTGGAGACTGGTGATGTCAAATCCTTGGATCCTTTTCCAGCTGAAAGCATTCACACATTCTGCTGCTGTTTTCTCTCTTCCTATTATCCATCATCGTGTTTCCTCTGAGTGAAAACAAAATCATTTTTCATCATTCACATGGAAATGCAGCCTGAAAAGATCTGCACCGTTTACTAAAGTTAGGACAGGTGGAACTTTTTGGTGCAGCCGTTTGCAGAGAGTGTTAGTGGGTTTGAACTCACAGATATGTTACATCTGCAGACCTGTGAGCAAGCAGAGACGCTGAGCATCTAACCTGACATCACCGTTAGCATTTATGCGTCTTTGGATACAGCTATCACAGTATCACCAGCATCATTACTGCAACAGCAAACTATGGATTCTGTCTGTAGCTGCGTTTCCATTACACTGTTTGCAAAATAAAAGTGATATTACTAAAGTTTGGATAAAGTACAATTAAAGTACTCGATTCAATTTGTGGAATGTGGAAGAAGAAAGGGGGACTCTCACCTGTGGTAACCATGGATACCACAGATATTTTCACAGCCATCATTTTGATGGTTGTTGCTGCTGTTGCTGATGTTGTCAACAGACTACAGCAGAAGTTAAGTATGAGCCTATCAACCTATACTATGCATAGCAATACGTCAGGCAACCTGAATTGTATTGCACAGGTGCAATATATAGCATTTTTCCCCATAAAAACTTTATTTAAATTCTAAAAAGTGACAATATAATATCTATTTTATTCAAATCAAATACATAATTTGAAAAAACTGACAAGTGTAATTTCTAGATTTCCTATTAGCCTGCAGATAAGAATGTGCATGAAGTTTGAAAACTGAACATTTAATACAAATTTTTGGAATTCAGTTGTACCTGCATCATTCAGCGCAATGACAGATGATAGAGATGATGATGATTCTTCCAATGGAAATGTAGAGGACGAATATATCTAAAAAAGCTACGTTCTGGGTATTTTTTCTGTATGTAGTTGTTGGTATTTCTTATCCATCTTTTTACTTGTCTAACTGTTGGATGGGGTAGTGACAGGTAAAGTGTTTTTGTGAAAAAAGGTGTTTCCACTGCACTTTTGCAATAAACTTTGGGATGGAAACTTCTGGAAAACCACGTCATGAGAATGTAGAAACTTTTTATCCAAATTTGGAAGGTTTTTGTTTTTAATTTTTGGTGTTTCCAATACCATTTTCTATTGCTATATTTAGTTTTTGCACAATTCTCGGTGTAATGGAAATGGAGCTTGTCTCTCTCTCTGCACATTTGCACAAGTTATAACTCAGCATAGATATGAGACATTACTTTTCAACAATGAGCTTTGTTAATAAATCAGCAGATAAAAGTCTCACCAGATAAAAGTAAAGCAGGGCAATAAATCACAAGTTAGATTAAATTGCTATGTGACCTGCTGCAATATTTCTTCAACCTGAAATGTGTCAGTGCACCAGATACAATTCTTTGCAGAAGATGTTTTATGCTCTATACCAGCGTTACTCAACCCTGCTCAACCAAAGAGACAAATTGTTGAAAAATACCTGTGCAGGAGAAACATCTAAGGGGTGAAAACTGCAGGAAGTAGCAAGAAAAATAAGTCCAAAGTGGTAAAAATGGTCAAAAAGTGAGAAAATTGGCTAGAAAATTAGGAGAAAACTCAGAAAATTGTCCAAAAGTGGCAAAAAAAAGAGTGAAAAGTGACTAAAGTGGGCAATGAGCAGTCACAAGTAGCAAAAAATCATTGGGTTGTTCTCATGCTGTAATTTATGTCAATCCCACAATGAATTGCACTTTCATTATGGAAAAATTAATCACGTTTGAGTTATTTCTGCAAACCATTCAGCCCTCGATAACAGTCACATTCACTGTTTCTGTTTTTCTCTCTAAACTATTACACCTTTACTCCTCCAGGCCTGAAAAATTTAAGTTGAATTTTGTTGTCCTATGTTACTTTTCTTCTCCGGTGTATTTTTCTACGTCTGATACTCTTGGTTCTATATTTTCATTTCACTTTCTTTCTCTCTTTTCCTCCTTCTCTTCCGTCTCTCTGTCTCTGCTGGGAACATGTTATTTGATTTAGCCTGGAAACACCATTATAGCCCCCAACAGAGAAGAGTTTCACCAGTGATGCCTCTGCAGAAGGTCAAACTCTGCATGTCACTGTGTGTGCATGCATCACTTAAACTCTCTTTGACGTGTTTAGATTCAACGCATTTAATGCACAAACATATTTATCTATTATTCGCAGACCTGTTTCTAAGAGCTGCACATGTACTGGCAGCTTGTGCAGACAGAATTAAATAGTTGGGATGTGAAACTTACAATTTCACATGCTAAAGAAGAAACCAATAGAGTCACATTAAATTTTGTTTGGATGACACTTCCTGGTATTGCACTCTTGTAATATCCTGTAATTGTGTCGTCTTTCAGCTCCGTGAGGTTGTTAACGCCGTTTTGAACATTGCATGTACTTGTTTCTTTCATAAACACAAAAGATTTAAAAGAATATTCCTCCCGTTCTTCTCATCGGGTTTTCTCAGGGGTAAAAATAACCAGACACAGTCTTCACATTTCTCTTCTTTATTGAGTGACACACCACAAAACCCTGACATCTTACATGCCTTTGGTCTTATTTGAAACACTTTGGTATGTCTCCAGTTTCTTTTTTAAATACCTACAGCTTCAGCGTTTCCCTTGTTGTTCGCTGTCTGTGCTGCTGTGTGGCTGCGCACTGTGAGAAGTTGTTAACACCGTTATTCCTAACTCAGATGAAGGCGGCCCGGCCGGTTGTTCACAGCCACGAAGCCTCCGCGGCATCCTGAGGGAGCAGAGCTGAGCGACCGTCACATGACCGGCGGCATTAACTCCTAACACCTGTGGGAAGGAACAAAATAGCCTCTCAGCTCGCAGCGGTTAAATATGAGGGGCGATAAGTCTTGTGACTTTGTGCTGATCAGTAGCATTCCCTGTCTCATACATGTGTTTTCTGCTTTGTGAGGAACAACGTGAAATAAAGGCGACTATGAATCACTCACGAGGCGAGTGTTAGACTCAAAGTTTGAGCGCTGGAGGGAGAGAAAAGGTCTAGAAACAGCGAGGTGCTGCTCCGACTGCACAATGAGCTTACTGCCACAATCTGATGAAAAGGTGTGGAGATAATCACTGGATTAAAGGTGTTTAGTCCTGCGTTGTAAACTGGAATTATCAGATCCTGAATCCTGATCTAGGAAACAATCCACACATCCAACTTCCTGGTCTCAACTTTCTTGAGAACCTTCGATTCAAGCTGAACTTTGAAACAAACACACTGTCTCATGAGGCTCCGTTAGACTTCACTGGCTCTTCTTTCCTGGTGTTATTAGAGCCTGAACACACTGGACCCCTTGCTGTTGATTAGATTATTAGATTACAGAGAATTACATCAGTATATTTGAGCAGAAAACACAGAGTGGAATCTGTTTCCCTGCCCCAAGCGTGTTTCCACTTTCTGCCTCACAGATCCCTCAGGAATACTAGAAAGTGTGTGTGTGTGTTCATGCACATGCATTCCTGAATGTGTTTATGCATATATGTGTGTCAAATCTCCAGCTCATTGGGGACTCTCTGCTGCAGCTGATGGATCCTCATCGAGCTATATTGCCCGTGCTCAAGGCCCTCATGCAAAAACCACTGGCTCTGTACTTTAAAAGCACGTAGCAGCTTTCTGTGTGTGTGCATGTTTGCATGTTGTGCACAGCAAATGATGCTGAAAAATTCATTCTGCAGAGCTACGATGAAAGACGACCTGCAGCATTTTCACACCAGAGAAGGCAAATTTGACACGACCATGCATCAGTGATCAACGTTTTTTTGTTTCTATTTAGAGTCATTTTTTTTTTGTAGCACCTGGGAATCTGTGCATGTTTATGGTTTTGAGTATAACGTCCTCTGAATTGCACTGGAGAGCCACTCAGCAGCAGTGAGGAATGAAATGTGACGGCTCCGTCCACAGGAACCTAAATCCAATCTCCATCTGCTGGAGTGGCCTCTCTACACACACACACACACACACACAGACTCACACACACACAAACTCACTCTCCTGTTTCTCAGCTGAAGTTTCCTCTGTTGTCTCTCCTACGTAAAACTTCCCTCTCTCGTCTCTGGCTCACTCAGTTAGCTGGACAATTTCAGGATTAAGTAAAACTGAGATGTTTTCTGATGATTTCATGTTTTGTATGAGTGTTACCCTTTCAGTCCCATAGGCATTATTTATTTACAACAGCTGATGCTTGTCTCACCTTTGCTGCAGCTGAGATGTTGGATGACGGAGTTACAATCTCTTAACAGTTTTCAAACTCCTCCATAATTGTTTGATACTCAGTTTGTGTGAAAAGTGTTCCTCTTTCCTTACTATTGACCATGAATTCTCATATCTGGTTACAATTAATGAGACTGATTTAGCGCGATTCAACCACAGAGGAACAGACTCAGCTGATGTTCAATCATCACAATAACTGAATCAGGCTAAAAGGACAAAAGCTTGGATTATTCGGACCACACAAGAGAAACGAGGCCTCCTCTTTTGTCCCTATGATGCTTGCCGTATCATTCCATCCTTTGTTGACTGACCTGCCACGTTATTACTCAGGGCCTGAACTTCACCGCTGGCATTTTCACACCCTCTCTGACTGTCTGGTTGTCCGTCTTCTGCAGCAGTGTCACATTTTTTGTGTATCTGAGAGCTTCTCCAAAATGTTGATAAATCCTGTCAAATACACAGTATGATGAACTTGAGGTATTGTGGTTTTTAAATGATGCACAGGTCAGAAAAAGTGGCGTTAAATTAGCTGCTGATACTGGGAGAAAGCAAGCGAATGATACTTCAGCAGCTTGCAGGATTAGTAAGTACCTGTTACGCCCATAATCACACACTCACTCACACTAACACGTTCCCTCAAACCCACATTTGCTCTCAAGCATTCTGTACACTTGCACATTCTCTTAAACACAGGGGCAAACACTTGCTGACACACACACACACACACACACACGCACACACACATGCATGAGACGTGAGAGGTCTGAGAGGCAGCCAGGCCGTGAGCGCTGCGAGGCCACATGATGGTTGAAGGGAGATTTGAGAAGGCTTATCTGAGGATAGATAGAGCAGCAGACTGCAGCTGTGCTGAAATGATTTACATCTACACACACATATGCACACACACACACACACACTTTTTGAAGCTGGTACCCACAGACGGCTGCATGTGTGTGAAACACAAGTGCATGTTATGGCACTGAAATTGCACATGACATGAATACTTTAGTGTAAAATCAATTTGCACATTTGTGTGTGACAGAGCCTAAATGATGTAAGTAGATTATAACCTTTGTTTAGTCACAGTTTGGCATTCACTGGACTCTCACTCTGCAGATGTTCACTGCTCCACATTTCAAAGGCCACATTCAGCTGACTTTATTCTGAAAAAAGCTACAAAACAAAGAGTTAGTGCGGAGGATAAATGTCCAGTATGTGGATGTTTTTTCTCCTCCTGTTCCCAGGACATCACACGCTGATGCTTTCTTACTTTTTAGCATCAGCGTGAAACACATCAGTGTCTATCATCTACTTTTCTGTAATCAAGACACATTTTTACCAGATATAGAATGACTTTTTATCAACAGTTACATAGAGCTGAAGTGTGAAAACCATAGACTGTATAAAACATGGACGTAGTCTCCGTGACATCACCCGTCTGTTACTGCAGCTCCATTTTGAGGCTAAACGGCGGGCGCGGCCATATTGGAAATTGGACAGTGACGAATTCCCAAACTCACAGCTATTGGGCGCCCGTCAGTCACGTGATCTGAGCTGTGGTTCTGATTGGGTAAGCTCTCGATCCTAATATCTCCCAAACGGCCGAGTTAGACAAAAAGTCACCCCCCTCACAGTGTGTGCCGTTAGCGATATAAGCGATACAGACGGGAGACAGAGTTTGTACCAGGCTTTAAATACGCTCATTTCGGCTCTGAAACGGCCTTTTTTGTGTTCATGTGTACGTGACTTCCGGTACTTCCGGAGCCAGCCTCAAGTGGTCACTCGAGGAACAGCAGCTTTTTAGCACTTCAGTGTTGTCTCATCTTTTCAGACCGGAGGTTGCTTGGTGAAAACAAGCAAACATTGTACGTTTGTACCATAGTTTAGTTGCGGGCTACATTTTACGCTACTCACAGCCTGGTGCTCCGAGACATGTCTGTAACATGTAACGTGAGTGAATCCTGGTTGTGTCCTACCAGTGCTCGTCTACCAGCTTCAACCTCACCAAGCAGAGCAAACGTAACCTGACTCTTCATTTTATTGATAGACTCTCAGGTTTGAACAGATCACTGCAGAATAACTGCTACATGTCGGTTGGAAAGAATATTAACCCTGTTTTAGCCTTTAGCCTGTGCTCTATCACTCTCCCGTTTAGCTTTCTTCTTATCTGACTTCCTTTTTCTGCCATACACTTCTGCTCCTGTTTCCACCAGTACTACTGAATAAATCACAGATTTCTCTTCTGCTAAACTTGGTGGTGTTGTCATAGAGACTCCAACTTGCTGTAAATCAATCCAGTCCCATCCAACCTGATTCCAACACTGAGAAATAGCACTTAGAAATAACCTTTTTTGGCGCTGATAATCTCATTTTAAGTTGGGGATTATAATCAGGCATATATCCAGAAGTCAAGATCTCAAAGAAAGGCTTCACAGGGAGTTTAACAGAAACCAAAAAGGTCCAAACGAGAAATGGCTCAAGGAAGACAGAAGTATAATACATAACTAATATTTACAATGAGGGAATTAGACGATAAATGAAAGATAAACCTACAAACAAAACAGTAAATCAAAGCTGCTTAACAACAGAAAATACAATAGTATCGTGCAACTAACACACTCAACAAGAAGTTTAGCTTCCCAGTCTCCTTTTAGTGAACAAACAACTGCTTAACCAAAATTGTTCTTGCATCTTTGAAAAACAAGAAAATATTTGTTGTGTGGTTTAAGCCGACAAAATTAGAGCAGGGATGTCTGACTAAACCTCAAATACTTTAAAAAGTGTTCAGAGAAAGGTCATCACTCCAAAATCCATCTGCATGGGAACAAAGTCACTCTGAGCTGTGAGTGTTGCTGCTTTTTGACCTCTCCAGAGTTTTTAGCCTCAGAGACAGTCAGAAAAGTTGACACAGCGTTGGTTTATTTAAGAAGCATAACTGGATCTGGATCAATCTGCACCCACAGTATCTGGATACAGGATCAGGTCTGAACAGCGGTGGGTTGTCAGAGCTGATGAAACCGAAAGGAAGCCGCAGGCGGCCGTGTGCGCCGGCGCTGTCAGCACACTGAGATCTGTCACGTTCGCAACACTTTCACACCACATCCACACTTTCTCAGATACCCAGACGCCATTTTGTGAGAGGCCTTTCACCAGCTCGATCACCAACACTGATGCACCCGAACACACTCTCCAAACACAACACACTGTCCTCTCCTCGTTTCAGAGCTCCAAGAGTTGATTTTAGGTGAATCCACATCTCTAAAAGCTTTGGCCTGGTTCCAGTTGGGACAGACTGTCCTCAAAAATCACTTTATTTGAGAAGATTCTGTTGTTTAAATTCTCTCATTTGACTTTTTTTCTTCACTACAATCGAAATCAAACCCTCAAGCTTATGTGTGAGTGCAAAATTACTAATGCTTTTTCTTCATTTGGCTCCTTTTTATTATGAACACACTTTAAAAAAAGTTTACAAAATATATTGATGAGCAAGTTCAGTGCCTAATAGCCAATCATCATTACTTTCCATGATCAGTTGATAAGGTGTTATGAATATGTTTATGAGTAAATGTGTATGTATGCGCACAGGCTGTATTTGTATTTGTATACATGTATAGATGAGTATACATAGGTATAGGTGTATGTGATTACAGATGTGTGTATATGTACAGTTGTGCCCAAAAGTTCACACCCTTCAGCAGAATTTCTTATTTTTTGGCCTTTTCTCAGAAAATATGAATGATAACACAAAAACCTTTCACACACAACTCTGGTGGTTTTGTCCTGATAAAAGCACAAAAGTGAACACAAATGTGTTTGAATGTCTACTAAAGGTAACCATCCTCACCTGTGATCTGTTTACTTGTAATCAGTGTGTGTGTATAAAAAAATGAACAGGGTCATTTTTGAAGTTTCTCTTGTCATTATGATTTAAAAAGAGTAAACACAGTTGTTTGTTACTAAATGTCTTCACCCAACCTCTAACCATGAGTGACAGAAAGGTTTTTGTGTTATCATTCATATTTTCTGAGAAAAGGCCAAAAAATCAGAAAATTCTGCTGGAGGGGGGGGGATAAACTTTTAGGCACAACTGTGTGTATATATGTACATATAAGAGGTGAGAGTTAGACAGTTATGCTTCTACTTGCTCCTTTTTCAAAAAAGTCAATTCTTTCATTATTTCACTTCATTTTATATTGAAATATTATTTAGCTTCCCAAAAATTTTGCATTTATTTATCATATTATAAAGGTTTTGGTAGTTATTGGGAAGCCCTATAAGATTTGCATATTCGAAAATAAAATATTGAAAGGAAACAAATTCATGAAAAGCCTCACCAGGTAAGTGTAGTTGGTGCCACCTTTGTAGTTTTCCCTTGACATTTTTTTAGACAAGACAATTTGGGTTTGTTTTTGCTTTTTTGTTTTTTTTCTTAAGACAGTTGTTAAGTCAGGACTGGTTTTGTTTCTTTTACTTGACTCACTGGTTGTCCTTTACACCCTTCCATACAGTGGGATGTAATAAAAACCAACTTTTATTTCAATCATGCAATGTTTTGTTTTAACTCCAAGCTCCCTGTCTTATGTGATTCAGCCTGAGTCCGTATCTGTGTATTATGTAGTTTATAGCAGTCGTTCCTCTTTGGGGCAGTGATCTCTGTCTGTACAGCTCATGCACAGTGTGATGGAGTTACAGTGTGATGGAGTTACAGTGAGCTGTGCGGTGCGCTCTCTTGGCACTTGTTGAGGTGAGTGTTAGATATAAATAACTCTCAGTCCCGGGGCCTGCAGGGCAGCGGGGCCTGCAGTTGGCCGGGGTTTGGGTTACGAGGAGCTTAAAGTGTAAGTTAATAGAAAGTGTACAGTGGCACAGAGATGAGCTGACACGATGCACTTTTCTATTTTCACTCCCCTCAGACCTCTCAGACGGAGCGAGAGGGTTTTTCCTCTGATGCCGTTAGCAGATGCAGCGCGTTACTGCGGAGAGGGGAATTGGACATTCTCCATATACAGCGCTATAAATAACCACGTGACGTTTATTGTCCTCTCCGGGGTTCAGGTGCTAAAGCGCTTGGATCTTGGTTGATGCTTTTGTCTTTATTCATTGTTGTTGTAAAGTGAGTTCAGTCACTTCTGTGGGGATCGTGTGAATCAGTGTGGGAAAAGAGGAGAGGAAGTGCTGGCTTCATATTGAGG